>JACJUY010001737.1:0-39035 GCA_014220935.1 Platorchestia sp. MABIK
CTCCTCACCGGGATACAACTATTGTATCTATGGGAATTAGCACTCCCAGGGGGAAAAAGTGAGCTCGCAAGCTAAGAATTAGGCAGGCCTTCATTTTATTGAAATGAAATATTTTTACTTTTTTTAAGGAATAAGTTTTTTCGGTTCTCGGCTGTCCTTTTTTTAACGCACCTATGACTTTCTTCTTTAACTTTTATTTTGTTTCCTAATCTTCCTTCTCAACTTACTCTTTCTATGCACCAGGGGACCGGGATCACCCAATGTGCATAGATTCCATGTTTCCTTAATTCCATACTTAGTGCCTTCATCCTTCCTCACTTGGAACATCTTTGTTGGGGTTAGAGACGCTGAAACTAACTTATGGTCAATTGATATTCTCGTAGGACCTAGAATAATACCGTCGCAATAATCAGTCTGCGGGCGTAAGAAATGAGCGTCTAATACGGCTAAATGTTCACGCTTCCTGGTCAGGTTAGTAAGTGGCTCTGTTCTTCATAAAGTGATCTGTGGATATATTGGCCGATTCATTTAGTGCAATACCATATGTGAGAGTTGATTCTGGACCTTATGTGTCTATTAGCATTTGAATTCTTTTCTCTACACTGAGGCATTCAGTTGCTCAAATCTTCCATGAGAACTTTTGAGTAATAATATTGTTTATTTATGGTATAATATTAAGGTCGTTTAATTTGTTACAAAATATTCAGTCCTAATGACAGGTCGTTTTTTGAAGTCACTCTGTAGGGATATGAACTTAATGCGACAATCGTTAGCACGACTGTCAGTGCGCAGCAAGAAATACGGTCCACACCGTCTCCTTACTAGCAATAATTTGGCTGATGTAAAATGAAATGTATTTTTTTCGTGTGATGTGTCGTACGTTTTTCTAATGGAAAAAAAATCTTGTCTTGCGGCTTATTTTTCAGCTAAATTTCGTTATGAGGCTTCACAGGGATCAGACGCAACAGCTGTGCAGGGTTTGGGTGCGAAAGTCTGCCTGAGTTATTTATTTCGGCGTAAAATGGGCATGGATATAATTGGCCGTGTATTTCCATGCTCGAAAACATGGTGGAATGTTCCACAGGCTCTCGGGCTCAGTTTAATGCTTGGTGTGGTGAGAGCTTTCATCGATCGTTATCGGAGACTTGTGCAATGTATATTTTTCTCTGTTTATGCTAAAAAAAGCATTTTATCGTATTTTAAAACGTCCTAAATGGTATGCATTTCTGATGGATCTTGTGAGTGTATAAATTTCATGTACTTTGTTTTAAACAGCGCGGATTTTTAGCGCACATGTGTTTTTTGGTGTAATTGTGTTGCCAGTTGAACATTGTCATTAATGTGCTAATAACAGTTTTTGTTTATAGTTTTCAGCGCATGCGAAATCATGCAAATTTGATGATGTTTAAGATTAAGTTGTAGATGTTAACTTCCTTAAATTCGCTGCTCGCTCACTTAGCATCATCTACATGCCATGTGCTTCAATTGTTGTAGCCCTTCACAATGCTGCACCCTGAAAAAGCGCCGCGATACATCTTGTCGGCTGTCTGCTGAGTCACTGAATGTCTTTTCTTACTGTTCACTTATGGAAAATCTTGCCTTGACAATGATCTAGGAAGTGGTGTTCATTATTTTGTCTTCAGTATGCATTGTTATTCACGAGACGTCCTCTTCTGATCTGCCAGGGAATAAACTGGGATTGTTTTTCATTAGTTTCACTTCGGGAATCTTTATGGAATATGATTAGTACATTCTGTTGCAAGGAGAATACGTGCCTCAGCCAGTAATATGCTCACTACAAAAATAAATTGATTTTCTGTCATATTTTGTTACGCATTTTTAGTTTTCCACACAAAATTAAAAATTCCTCTGATGTTGAACCCATCAATATGGTGTAACTTGAGTGTATCCGATATTTTCTGAGCGCAGCACGCTAGTTATTTTAAAATTTTTGGAAGTGAAATGTATTCTTTTCATCATGAAATCTGACCAGTCTTATGCTTTTTCTCCAGTGGAATAACTGGCATTTCATGAAAAGGTCAGCGGGAGTTGGACGTTTACGTTTCAGCTTCGCGTTCATAACACCCCCTGAACCAAAGAATTCGTACGCTGTAAAATCTCGCGTATTGTTAAGCCTTTTGTAACCCGCGTGGTCGCTATCTGTCTGTTATCTTTATGTTGATTCCACTTGAATCATGGCAACTGTTCTGTGGAATGAGCATTCTTCTCTCGGACTTTCATGAAATGACTCTTCCGTCCTGACATTTGTGGGAGTCAGAAGACTCGGGCCATTCTCCTACTTTCATTGTCCACCTGAACCTTATTTTCTTTTCGATGTTGCAATTTCGTCATAGTAAGTTGGAGATCAACAACCTTTGGTTAACATTTCTAGAAAGAGATAGCAACAATTTTGGAGTTGGATTATAATTGATGTAGAAGTAAATTTCTTTCTCCAGTCTTCTAAACTATGATTTCACTGGAGGGCACAATCTGGGCAGTTTCTGATGATCGATTTGCTTGAAAAACTGTTTTAGAATGGGACACCACTCAGGTAATTTCGAAAACCCGATGTGTTTCTTAAAAAACTATCCTACGACGGGGCCAATCGAGGTAATTTGGGAAAGCTGATGTTTATGGGTAACACAGCATGATTGATAAGTCTGCAGAGCGACGTTGATCCCGTTAGCGATTGGTACGCATGAACGCTTCTTGGTGTCTCAGGCTACGCACTTGGCGTTTGTGGAAAGCGTGGCTGCAGACCTTGAACCATACCGCCAAGTTGAAGGGTGCTCGGCTCTTGGTACGCCCCAGACCCCAGAGCTCCAGCAGACAAGTTGGTACACGTTGCAACATCTGGCTAGTGGGGTGTTGACTTCTCTTGGCGCTCACGACTTGTCTTCCAGGGACGGTTGGTGTTATGTTGTGATATGTCGTTAGGAAAGCGGAAGCTGAGCATGGTCTTGCCCTTTCCGAGGTTAGGATTTGGCTCGCTGTGAACCTTGACACTTGACAGGTTTTTTCGTCGGCTATACTATGCGTGTATCTCTTATCGGAGATCCTGAGGACCCTTATTTGTTAACAACAGAGATCGTGTCTAGGAGCCCTTGGATCGTGATAAATTCTGCACAGTTTATTTCTATTATTATTACTTTTATTATAGAAGTTACGAAGAAAAATCAGCGTAATAATTCACGCTTTAAATTTTCAAACTATGACCATCTCGGAGTAATTTCTAGGATCTTGCTTGAGGATGTTTAAATTTTAATCAGGGGCTTGGGCGATGTTCAAGTTGTCAAAACCCCCGCAGGTCATTATTCAGTGCCCTGTGCGACCCTGCATCTGGTTTGCTCGAAGCCTGAAGACTTCGTGAGGCTCCAGCAGGACAGATAACATGTCCCGGGAACGTTAACGCCCTTCGTGTCGCACTTTGATCACTGTCTCTGCCAGCCACGACGCTGGTTCGCCCCAATGCACCTCCAGANTATGCTTGATGCAGTACTCCAAACTCAGTGATTCCCAGTCCACCATCGGGATTTGATTTCTCAATGCAACTTTGTTCATTTTGAGTTTCGTAGAATAAGTGCTTGCGTTTGGTATAATTTCTTACGAATCTAATCAAATGCGGTTGTAGTCGTAAGTCACGGACGGAATTCATGAAGGGAAACTTTGCTGTCTTCGGAAGTGGAGTTTACCTACAGTTTTTACTGGAATTGGGTCTAAAAAAATCAGTTATACCCTCTGGGTGCCATTTAAGTTATGGCTTAGTTTTATATGACACTCATCAAAGTCGTTAAAAATCAAATTAACTTTTAGCATTAATTTTGGAGTTGGATCCCAGCTTACTTGATTTAGTTTTCGACTAATTGAATTATAGTTCTATTTCAAAATGAAATTTCTATAGCCATTTACCGGGCTAACTTTGGTTCAGTTTTTATGATCTCATCGTACTGTAGTCATGTTGAGTACTTGTTCGCGCTTTGAGACAAAATTAGCATGCTGTACTTGACTCGCTGGAACTCCAGCGACACAGAAAGTTCATTCTGTAGATTTGAATGTGCTCAAGTCCATGACGCATCGAAGCTTTACATTGCTCCATTACTTAATCCGTAGACTCTCCCAATCCGGCACTGTATGCTCGCGCCCTTTCCGTCCGTCGGGACACGTCACTCGCTTTCCTAATGCAAACACGTCGGAAACATGACTCAGACCTGCTCGACCTGGCATCTGCTCTTGACTACCTCGGCGACTGATTGGCACTACGCCCCTCATCAGACACACATCGTGAATGGAAAATGAGATGAGGTCATTTCAAATTTAAATAATTCAAGCCTGCTCATCGAGAAGAAAGTTCAATTGAGGATTCGTTAACATCGATGACAAATATTGACGTGTTTATTTTTTGTTTGGGTCACGATTAATATGGTTGTTTGTATAATATGGAGTATAATTTTATCAAGTTTCACTGGGCTGTGAGTACCAGTTGTAATAATCTGCAAACTGCTAGTATTCATTATTTTGAACGCTCATTTTTGCGTGGTCAGCATTGTTTAAAGAATTTCCTAAACTTTCGCCAAGCTTTTAGTGACGTAAGCGAGTAGGCGAAATTGGCTCACAATAACTGTCTAGAATGGAAATACAGCACTGAACTTTCTTATTCACTTTTGTTGTACGAGTAAAACTGCGTTGAGACGGCCTGAGACGTAAAGTTCAAGCTTATTCTCCATGAAGTTTATGATCCAATTTTTCCTCAGTTTTGTTTCACCTACCGTTACGAATCCAGTTTTTGTTTTGGGATGATCGGAGTCGGGGTAAATTTGTGTGAAAGTCAAAAGCTGATCCATTAGCGATAATTTCGTGCGCGTCGCTTATGCGTGCTGGGACTTTCATTAATTCAGAGGCAGGCACTCGGAGCCACTCGAGACGCTCTCGGGAGAAGCAAACAAGACCTCGGAGGGAACAACTGAACCTACAAGCTGGTCGGTCGGGCCCCGCGTAGCCGCCGGACTGCGGACACGCTTCCGTGTTGTGACAACGGAGTTCTACGTGAATCCCGTGCCTTGGGCAACCGCAAGAATCATTTTCCTTTTTCTCTCGACACAGTGTGTATAAATGTTTATTTTGTCTGGATGGTATATTTTCGAATGTTACAAGCTAGGCTTATCTTTTATAGTGTTGTAATTTAGTTTCATATTAGCGACAGCGTTTTGTTTCATTGGTGGCCATTTTTACCTGGAGTTGCATTTTGAAATTCAGAGAATGTGCTTCGGGTTATCATATTTCTCGCGTGCAAAAGTGTGTTTTTCTCAACTGTTCGCTAGTTCTACCCGTTACTGATAATCGCATGGAAAATTTCGAAAATAAAAGTTGATAATTGCTTAGTTATGAACGTCTAACAGTGCAGATATATATTGTTTGGGTTTTGCAAAGTATTGCTCAATACTTTGCTTTTGCTAAAATTCCGGCCTATGTGTATGGATAAATATTACAATTATTTTTAACCGGTGTGTAAAACCAGTCTCACTTCAAATTAACGCCTCGAGCCAATACTAGTACAAAGGTCTTATTTCTGGACTGATGTTGTCCATGTTTAATCGAAAATTTCGTGTACTTAGAAGTATGTGTTACATTTTTAATTTTTCTCGGGCGAGTTGGTCAGTTAAACCACTTCTGGGTATAAAGTGACATTTTAAAGTAATTCGAGTATAAGGGTAAATGCTGGAATAATGATAAACATTGGATATGATAAGTAGCAGTTTCAAAACTATATTCTATCGCATAAGCTATAGATTCAATTCTAATTTTCCATTAACTCGCATTGAGCTTACGGTTCAGAATTCGTAAACTATTTAACTTTTTGTGTGATTCTAAATGGCTTGTTATTATAACTTTATTCATTTATGTATGAGTCGAGGTTCAAGCTTGGTTCACGTTGCATACTTTGAAAATATTTCTTCTTTACTGGAAAGCATTAAATTTCATCACTCAACGAACCTCAAGAGATTTTGTTCAATTAAACAAATGAAATTGAGCAAGCCTATCACAAGCATAAATAACCACGTCGCGTGTTGTCATTCGCGTGTTCGTAGAGTCTCAAATTCATTCCATGGTGAAATTCTGTCAGGAAATTCTTTTTCTGAGGGTAATATATTCAAGTAAAAAGAAGGTCATAAAATTACGCTACCTCACACACATGTTAATGTAAGACTTAATATCAACTATAATCACGACAGTAACGCTATTTACCTTGCTCATTTTGTGCAAAGATTGCCTAGTTTTTGTGTGCGAAAGGATTAAGATATCGCTGTATGTCAGTGGGTCAGAGCGACGTAAGTCAAAGTCATGCGATGGATGATGCGGTGATGGCACCATCATCCAGAACGGTCGGTCTCAAGCGCCGGATTTCGAGGCGTCCAAAACATCTCGCACGGTTTATTTCTGCTCCTAATCGAGGTTTCTCTGGAGCTATTGACTAGGCGCAGTTTTTCTTTGTCGCTGATAATGTTTCTAGCGGCAAGTCATTTTCCATGAATAGCAGTGGCGGGCCGACTGTAATGATGCCTCGCCATGGGCACACACACTGCGGCCCGCACTCTCTCCATACATCCCGTACGCGATCATGCCCTTCTATGGAACATATCGATCAAGGAAAGCTGAGGCGCTACAAAAATACTTTTAGAAAGTTGATTGTTCACTGTGCACTCAAGTTGGTAACCTATTTCCGAGAATTTTTACAAGGATCTCGTTTTTATTGATCATTCATTTTAGATGTTTTTTTCTTAATTTTCTAAAATACACGCACTTTTTTTTGATGACCTCGACTATAATAACTAGAACGGCTAGTTGTATGACTTGAAACTTTCGTGCACTCGGCAGATTTCATGGTTGTTTTCAATAGTTCTAGTAATCCCAGTTATTTTTCACCACCATTTTCGCACTGCACCATAAATTGAGGCGGACCCAAAGTACTGCACAGTGATCCATTAATGCCGTCCATTTCATGCCCAGAGACTACACTCTAAGCCAGACACTGGAGGCAGCTCCGAGTGCTCGTGCGTCATTTCGTCTCTGATTGTTGAGCAAACAAAGCTCCAGTATTGCGCTCTACCGAAATGCTAATGCCCTCTCCTTAGAAAAATGATCTCCTTAAAAGTTCCTTGTAGTACTTTCTCTTCCTTTTTACTCTTGTAAACTTTTCTACTTGAGTCACGACGCTGGCTGTAGGCGTAAATGTTTGCATGAATGAAGTCTGTACGAACCAAAGGTTTGGGCTTATCATTTTACTTTGTGAATATAATGATGCTTTGCGCTGATGAAATTCGGATAATAGGTGTAAGTTACCGATAATTATAATCAGCGGTTCTTATTTTTACTTTTTGGTTTTAGTCTTCGTCGTACACTCACTCTGCCTTCAATTCGTTATCTTCGTGGGCTTCGATTTTTCCTTTTTCAAGTTCGGTATGTATCTTTAAATATTTAGGAATTTCTCCAAAGAATTTAAAGAGATTTATGTTCCCTATTAGGCTATTACCATCCCTATTCGACAGGAACATCCCTGTATCTATTGTTTGCATGGAACTACAAATAAATGTTCTCTGGAATTAAATATGAATATTTCCTACGTGCTCATTTATGAATCATCAACAAGAAGCGTAAGCGTGTTTATAATTTACATCCAAGAGCAAAATAATCTCTTTATTGCCTCTCAGTTTGGAGTCGTGAGCTCGGGTATCTACACCTGAGATTGCCTTATTAAAACAGCAGATCTCAGTGTCACATGCTCCCACCACTCTCTCTTATGCATAAGTTTCATGGGTTTCCTGGTGCTGTGTGTGCTGCGAACCCTGGCTCCGAATTTGGAAGAACACTTTAGAGTAGAGTACCCTTGACACGTCAGCTGCCCATGGGCTGCTTGGTCTCTGAAAAATACTGTTTGTATGTACCAGCTTTATGCTAATACTGGATTTACTCCACATTCGGAGTACATGCTTGTTTTTTATAGAAACACCACTCGCTTAAATGTCATTTTTATTTCTTATTCAGTGTGTTGCTCTTTGGCTGAAGATGGATTAGTTGAGATGCTTTTCTGCCGCCTTTTTTCTACGAGAAGAAATCAACTCTGTCTTTTTTAAAATTTAAGCTGGTATGTATTGGACTCAAGAATTTTTCGTACCTTTGAAACTTATCTTTCCATTAATCAATTTCGCTTGATCTTGTTGGTTATTTTCTCAAATATTTAAACTTATGTTTGTATTTTGTGGAAACATAAAGTCGAAATTGTTATCACTGAACTCGAAGAAATATGATTGTGGATTTCCACAAAAAAAAATTCTCTAGTACTTACGAGGTCTGCTGAATCTTTCACATTTCGTCAAAGTCAGTGTTGATGCAAAATTAGTTGTAATCCTTGACTATGAACCGATTTCTATGATGAGGGTCGTAAGTCATGTGCTCATGATTATTTTGCTAGCGTGTTGTGCCTTTTGGATTTCTACTTTGGTACAATGTTATTTATCTATTTGTGAAGAGTTTGATGGATAAATAATTTGCAATGGTTTTTCATTGTCAATTGAAAGAAACAATACAGTTCTATTTTATTCTTTCTGAGGTGTATTTTTCTTTGGAGTTGCATAGTTGATTGTTAGGATCTCTAGCTCTAATAGATATGCATACATGTTGGTATTGTGTCTCATCTCAGAATGTGAATTTTCCTTACATGCGTTTATGTTGCAGAGCCTTGAAAACTTGACACCTTCTTATGTTTGTCTGCTCATCCAAGCGCATATTGGCTTTTATGGCATTGTCATCACGTTGATGAGCATGCCTGGCAGTTCCCAAGAAAGTGATGCCTTGTCACTTCGATTTTATGACCAAAATTTTATCTCTCATTTTATAATTTTTGCTTGCAAATGGAATTCGAATTTGTTAAAACCATGCGATTGAGTCAGCTAAAGTTGCACTATGAGACTGTTTCAATATTGTTGACGTTGTCATAAAAAGTATCTTTATAAATACTCTTTTTTTTAACCAGAACATTATACTGCGACCAGGTTTCTCGAGTACTTATTTTGAATCGCGATTTTTTATTGGACCTGCGTGACTGCACTCGAGGGTGCTGTGTGCTTTTTTTTTAACTTCACATGTGACAGAGTATGTGTGCCAGCGTTGGGAAGAATGCAGCATCATGCAGTTTTGTTTGGTGTTTTTTTTTAAGATGTATTCATGGAAATACTCGACTTGCTTCAAAACGAATGTGCTGACTCACCTTTTTGAGCGTCAACAACCACTTCCAGTGAACGTGTAGTTCGCAAGGCAATCCATTTCTGAGATGTGGACGCTTTTTGCACACTGTAGGAGATCTTCGATCTACTCCTTATGTCCGCGTAGTAGCTGGTAAAACTGAAGTCAAACTGTCTTTATGAGGCAGTGGCTGGGGGCCCAAACTCTGATACCGTGTGAGAAATTTTTTCTGAGGGAACCTTCTGTGATCTCAGTTAGATTGATTGTAAGGATTTGTGTTTTCTCATTTTTTTACTATTTTTCGTGTTTTTGCGTAACTGATCTTTATGGGTATGGAAAACGTACACTGTGTATTTGATCGTGCACGTTTGTAAGTTAGTAGTTGAAGCGTATTTTGGGAACGACGAATATTAAGCTCACTCTCTTGTATTTCACTCATTTATGAAAGAATAATTTTACTCGTACGTTGTGTTCTTCACTGTGATGTTCAGTTGGTGTGTACTTAAAAGAACTCGTATAAGGCCGTAGTTTTTGTTTACGGGAAGTTACTGGATGAGGGCTTTCCATTGAATTACAAAACGTTTGAGTTTGGCTTAGGTGTGTGCAGGTACAACTCAAATTGATGTTTGCCTTAAGAATCGAACTACGTGCATTGCAAGATCTTTAATAACAAAAGTTTTCTTTCTCTCAGGTACGTTTACTCGGAAGACAGTGTTGCTTCTATACCAGAGTCTAGTTCTTCTGCAATGTGAGTACAGAATTATAGTCGTAAAATATGAGGATAGTTTTCAGTTGATGAATTACGATCATTTTCAGAATGGATGCAACCAGATTACGAGCTGGACAATTTTCCCCAAATTTGCTCTTGCGTTGTAATTAGCGTTGAAAATGAAACTAATAACACAGCATTCGCGTTGGATTATAAACGACGTCACGTGTTGTCAAATTGGACGAGAACAAACTGAGATGGTCGGTTGTCGCTATGGCCTCCGCCTCATGAACACCAATTACGTGGGTCGCAGTGCAAGCAGAGAACACGCGAACTTGCGCCACTATCCCCTCCGTTGGATCAATTGTCGCAATTGCGCCGTCGGTGTTGCGAGCACGGGCTTTCTTCTGTTCATTTGCTTGTTGTGGTAGTTTCTGCACTTACTGGAGCTGTTCTAAAGGCGGTGCTTGCAGTGCATCCCTGTCAATCGGTGCTGAAGCCGCAGTAAGATTTCCCTCGACCGCCGTTGCAATTATTGACAAAAACAATAACCGCGCGGTTACGAGTGTACGAGTAGAAAGTTACGTATTTTCTAAAAGTATGCAATTCAACTGCTAGGTATGTGCCAACTGCTGTTCAGACCGTATATTGCAACATATTAAAATGTCATACATCATCGATTGTTCTACTTGACTCAAACGTCGAAAAGTATGAGTGAATTTTTGAGCGGTGCGCGCTTCGTGCTACAGCCTTTGTGTTACATGAGAGGGTGAGCATGCGCTGCTTTCTGAACTGATTCAGGGCGGGCTGACGGTAAAACCGAAGAAAAGTTTACGAATCATTTCCTCATAATACGGAATATTTTTAATTGTTATCATGCATTATAGATTTATAATGTCATATTTTGAGTTTTTATTTTGAATTCATTTTAATAGCTCATCAAGACGCGAGTCATGGTGAGCAATTAGAGCTTCTCGCGAGTGAGATCTTCAGAGCTTCTTTACAACTCTGTTTGGGGCCCCAACTAACGTTCAAAACGCGCATGCTGTGATGTAACAGGTTGTTTTTTCAGTCGCACAGCCTTTGGTTCGCTTCCTAGGTGAATGATTGGGGGCTTACACCAAAACAATTTGAGAGGAAAAGCAAGAGTCGAAAGTTCCATCGAGTGTATACGGAGAACGGTTGAAAAAATTTAAAAATTACACTCTCTGAGCTCCCGAGAATCTTCCAGCCCACACCACGAAAACATTCGGCACAAAGAAATGTATATCCCCGCAGGGAGAACTCTCGTAATTCGAGCTTGAGCGAAGTCACAAAAAAGGAATTAAGAAGAGAGTCCAGTAAACAAAGAATTACGAAAGTGCCTGCAATCAACCATACGACAACTCAAATAAGGTTATGCATTGACACAAACTAAAGTGGAAATTTACCTGGAAGATTAGGTCGTCGTTTCATCAGTCTTCCATAAAAAGATTCGCGCCAACTGAAAATTAGAAAAACACATCGAATGAAAACTCTCCTGCTGGCGACAATTGCGAAGTCTATAAGAGAGGTAGAGAGAGAGACGTAGAGAAATACGGAGACATTCAGAAAAAATTAAGAAAAACTCAATAGATTCAGTTTTAATATACACGAAACAATGAACCACTTCCAGAGGTAGGGATGAAATGAGCTGGTGAGCTCTCACACGTGGCAGCGCGAGAGGCTTTTGTCCTGAAAATGTGATAAACTTTGAAAAACCGCAAGAGTGAATGTAATGAGTTTTAACAAGAAGGATGTCGGACTATTAAAAAATTGCTTTTACATTACACTTGCCTTCGCTTGAAAATTTAAGGAATTTCTAGTGTAAAAAAGAGTTTTTTCCTCGTTTTTATGGTAGTTATTGCCATTAATATCCAATCCCATCACAAGCAGACAACCAATTACAATCACTGTCACTCAAGCTTTCGGTCCAATAGCGAAAAAGCATTTTCTCAACCACGTTTTTATTTTACCATTATTTAGTGACATTTTTTGTTAACTTATTTACACGTTTCTTCGCAATTTCCTATCAATTTTGTTGGACGCATCAAGCTAAAGCAAATTTTATTGTGTGTAAACGCGGAGCCGCGAAGACCGAAAACGAATAAAAATCAAATATTTTTTTCCGGCCACTCCGTTACGTTCCTTCAGTCGCGTCCAAGAAAGATTCACTTGGAATTTAAAAGTGAAAAGCCTCGTAATTTTATTTCGTTTCAGGTAAATCCTAAAAGAGTCATAAATGACTGTTTGCTTTCGAATTCGTGCTCGATCAAAGTCGCTAATGGTGGACACGTCTTCTACAGCCTGTGATTTCAGGGCCTGGAGGGATCGAGCATCTCCTCTGACAGAGCTGAGTTCCCACGTGAGGCGTGTGGGCACCCACATCGTTCGCTCCAATGCTGGGCGTTGCGCTCCTGAGTCTGGATTTCCTGTTCATTTACGTCATCGTAGCGGTACAGCGAACAGCGTAACGTTCTTCTAAGTCGGATGGGCTACGCTACGTGCGGAAGAGCCCTTACCATGTGACAACACAGCACTACGCTGCTGGCTGTAATGCTGCGACGATTTGAATGGTTTGAAAATACGGCTTCAGAAGTATACTCGTACCCATACGACTGATAGATATCTATTACAGTTGGCTATGAAGACAACTATTAGTGGATAAATATCTATTGCAGTTGGCTTTGGAAGACAACTATAAGAGGATAGATATTTATTACAGTTGGCCAAGGAAAATGATTTAATTTTTCCTTCGAGTGAGGTTAGTTTCGTTTGAATCGTCGTTCAGCTAAAGCATTTGTCTCTTAATGGCCTGCCAACGACCCCTGCTAAACCACGAGTCGCTGTCGCCTGCGCTGCAGATGGTACTCACGTCCTGCCCATTATTATTTCATCTCACGAAATAGTTCGCGTAATTTCTCTCGAATGAGAGAAACTTGACGCGAGTTTTATGGCCCTCGGCGGCGCGGGAAGCTGGGACTCGAGCAAGAGCTTAGCGTTATTTGATGTAGCGCTGCAATTGTCTATGAAAGACTGCACGAGATATGAAACCATTTTTCCTTCATTTCAGATACGTATGTTAAATGGGAGTCGTGAATCTTGTGTAAGTTAATCCTGAGATTTATTCTTGCAGAAAAGTTGTTGGGGGTTTTCTCGTTTGCTATAATATACGCCTTAATTGGGGCTATGTAAATTTTTTTTTGCTATTTTCCGCCGAGTTTTCCGTACAGACGGAGTCTATCAGCTGTGTGTCCCTTTTATGGCGAGGCGGAGATATCAGCATCGGTTACTTTATGGCAATGACCAAAAGTTTTCGATAGCATTTCTAAATCGGTATTCGCCAGAAGCTGTCATATTGGTTTAAGTAGTTTTTTAGAGGTCAGAATTATTACTATAAGTAGATATCGGTATTTTTTATGATAGTAGCCTGAAAGATAGATTTAGAATTACTTATATTCAGCACAGAGGTATCTCTAGTCCTGTGTACTGAAATCGTAGAATAATGATGAGTTAAGATCGTATTATTAGTATAAATGAGCAACCGCATTAATTAATGAATAAGTGTGCTCAATGAAACGAATTCTGCGTAATTTTCCGCTCATATCTGTTCTCCTCTGCCGGTGACCAGCATCTTTGCTCTGTTCTTCCTAATTAACATACCTGGAATAGTAATAAGGCGCCTTACAAGTAAAAGCTCTCTGTTTGTAGTCTCGATAAGCTCGAGTGCTTATCATTCAAGACTGGTAGAGATATCCCTACACCAAGGAGGCGACATTCCATACTTAGCTCAAAAACCGCTTCTTGAAACACAGGTGTTCATTAAATCTAACTTGGAAGTATCATCTCTTGTACCCGGGGGACAAGAATTTAAGGCACAATACTGCAGCTCTTTTCTACCTCTTGTGAAAGTGAAGTTATTTGCAGATTAAAGTAAGCCTGCGTCTTATTCTTTCGCTTGTTTCAGTGGATTTTTTTCCCGACAGAATGAAAATTATTTTCTGAGATTATTGTCCCAAAATAAGATTTCTACGACTGCCAATATCGATTCAGACGCAACATGCGTCAGTGCAAGTTTTACCCGTATAAACATTATAATTATAACACGGAACTGCATCAAATGCAATGCTCCATCGAAGTACCGGATGACTGCTCTTCTTTATTAAAATTTGCGAACGGCTCCATCATTAATCGATCTCTTTCCATGTGATTTTATGTTTCAGGTATGAACTCTAGTATTCTCGCCCGATTTGCGATAAACCTTTTAGGAATCCTGGAAATTTTTAGTTTAAGTTCCGGTAGGGATCTTTAGCGAAAGCTGTGAATGCTATTAAGATTAATATGTTCATCCTCCCATACCAGCGGCTACTTTTCTTGACCCCTTGATAACCTGGGGCGTAGGTCACCTTTTCCGCTCTTATCAGAGTGAGATCACCTGCCTGTCTTTGTATGTCCGTCGTGGAGACTCGTTTGGTGAAGACTCGTCGTCTCTTATCCCGTTATGGACACCTGGAAAACAAGTCTCAGTTGGTGATAAAATTTGGATTCGGTTATGGTCTCGACTTCTGGCGTCAGGAGGGCAAATATGAAGCTTCTTTGATGCTGATCGTTATGGACATCTGCAGAACATCGAATCTTGCTTAGTGTTGAAAGTTATATCATTTCAAATTGTTAACTTCTGGGTTGAGCTAAGTTAGTATGAGACTCGTTGATGCTGATCGAAGGAGTCGTGAGAAAGATTTCTTCAGTGTTCGTCTACGGCTCTACGCACTTGCATAATTTCAACACTTCTTTTCTGTCTGCACAAGAATTTTAACTGCACATGCTATCTGAAGGTTGTATTTTTTTTTAATTTGAGGAAACAGACAAACTTCTTTTGGTATTCATATCATTTAAAACTACTTCTCCATAATATTCTAGTATACTCGTTCATGAACTCTGAATTGTGTTCGTAGTTGAAAGGTATAGTTGATGTGATCTTAAAGCCTAAGTTTATATCAGAAATGCAAAGCTTCCAGTGCTGATAAAATTGCAATTGTAAATTTACCAAATCAGTGCTTGGCTTTCTGTGTTAACGGAATTGTGTTATGAAATTGTAAGTTCAAAAATTTAATACCACACTCTCAGTGCTGATGAAAGGGTACGTTTGAAAATGCTTAATTCACGAGTTGTTAAGAAGATGTACCAGGATAAATTTTTTCCAAGACAAGTGCAATTCTTGTGGATTGAATGCTTCTAAAATTTAAAAGGAACACCTATATTTTGAGATTTCGTTGGTGTCGCAAGCAAAGGTATTCAACTTGTGCGATGTGTAGCTGAGATCGACCGCCTTTACCATTCATCGGCGCTTCGTAAGGCCTGCATAACAAGTCCCCTGTGCCGTGTTTGGTTGCCTGAAAGCGCACTCAAGCTCCAGTCTCGCTTAGTAAGAGCGTCATTCTGCTGCTCCGAAGTCAGACTGTCGTTAGGCCCGATTCAATGGCTGTCTTATGCCATCCTTGGCTGAGTTAGCACTACTAATGCATTGCCTGCTGCATTAAATGAACTATTGGTGGGGTAATCGCATTATGCATGCAGTGTCGTGCCCGTGCAATTTTCAGTAACGTCACTTTCGTGTCTTGCCGGGATGTATGGAAGATGCCAAATGGTGTTTCTACTTCTCTACAGAACTTGACGTGACTTAGGCTAAAAAAGGGTTTTGCTTGCGAAATCTGATCTTTTTCATGCAGGTATCAGCTGTCTTCCAGAATTTTCTTTTTCGGTATTCGTGATGATTTTGTATTCACTTTTTTATTTTTGTCAGAATTAGCGCGTGAAATCCTATTATGCTTCCATATAGGCATGAGTGCTTCTTTGTCACTTCATTTGATCCGTAGCTGGGATACTCCTTGTCAAACGCTTTCTTCAAGATGCAGCTAAACGACTACGTTCAAGTCTCGTGAGGCACGACATTTACGTCATCAAGAATTACGTAATGGCGGTGCCACACGAGACGCCACAAACTGCTAAGCGTTCCTGGTACGTAGTCGTTCAAATGTCCCAACTCTATAAGTCATGCCTGACAACAGACTCATCTTGCGCACCTTTTTTCGTGACCATGGAAACCGTGTGTGCCCTAAATAAATACATGAGCGATCATTTTGGCGACGTAGTAGTTCCTGATATTGTTCCGCGAAATGTGGGTTGCAAGGCGTTTCTCAAGTTAAAAAAATTGGGTGTGTCGAACATATGTTACGCGAACCTCGGCCAACCGCATGATTGTTAACTTTTCTTACTCTTCTTGAAATCTAAATAACCTTATTCATCACATTCAATGATTCGCAAACCTGTTTGTTGTTTCCAATGCTTTTTCCGCTAAAAAAATCACTTTCGGAATTGCTAGCAAGGGATACGTGAATCCTGTCTGTCTGCTGAAAAGACTTTGTTTTTCAATTATTCTTGAAGTTAATTTGAACACATTGGCTAATAAATCTTAATTTCCTGCGTCAAGCTACAAATTGCCCTCCTCGTGCTGTGCGATGTTGTGAGTGGAAAGAATTCCAAGTCGTTACGTTTTTTTTTCTGAGAATCAAGTGGTAGCTTTAAAACTTTTTTACGATTCATTAAGCCGTAAGAGTTCACAGCGTCGACTGGTGAAGTTCTCATGTAGTAGGACTAGGGTTTCTTATTTTATTATTTTCTATGCATTGTTTAATGTAATGCAATGTTTATTTGCAGACAAAAAATCAACTATTTAGTACCATATTTAAGCTTTTAGAGTACCTATGTGAAGCATCTTCAAAAGATTATCAAATTGAACGTCTTAGAGTAACTGCGCTCAGTTAAACGCCGGAAAATGGTTCAATTTTTATTTCCAAATGGCAAAGCCGTGTCTAAGTTGCATCGTTTTTGAGTAAACAAACTTTCGAAGCAATCGCACACCTGTTTATTTCTAGTGTAATTTAATGGTTCATGTCCCCTCGCTGCCGCGTAGACACACCTCAATATTCAACCGTGAGCATTTGAACTCAAGCGTTCGCTGACAGAGCAGCTCGTAACCCTTGCTCTTCTTCCGGCGCCAACCGTTAACTGGCGGTCTTAATTTGCTTCGCTTTCGTTTAAACTCTCTGTGATTACACGCTCCTCATAGTTACGTCTCGAGAAAGAGTCTTCGATGCAAAGATATGCGAGACAAAAGCGGCTAATGCAGCTTCATTGAGCAGTGAACTGCATGGTGTGCTTGGGAAATGGAATCTTTTTGTTGAATCTGCTTGTTTTTTTTCTATTTTTTACTCGCTGCGCTACAGATGTCGGTGGAAAGTATATAGCTTGATTATTTTCTTATTCACGTGTTGATAGTTTCATTGTATGATTAGGTCAATTGCCAGTAGTTGACCATCATGGTTTCGCGAGCGAGAACTCGTATGTTGCATGGAGCGTTCATTTTTGTTGTCGCCGAAGAGGTGTCTCGAACTCTGAAATGATATTGAAACTGGCTTGTTTTTTCATTCTCATCCTCTCGAATTCTGGTGCACAATGTGCTAGGCGTAAGCTTTACCAGTTAAGAAAAGCTCTGCAAATTTTCGGTTTCTCGGTATCATATGAATGTACTCATTATCTCAGTATCAAATGAATATACATCCTCTTTCTCAGTATCATATGAATATACATCCTCCTTCTCAGTATAGTATGAATATACATCCAAGTCATGGAATAGCGTTTTACAGGATGGATTGCGGACACTGATACGTCACTGGACGTACACCGCGTCTTTTAAAGTGTGACTCAGCTTGGAATCGCGAGATATGTCGACTCGAAGCGTGGCAGCTATGACAACTCCGGTGAGCCGTCGGCGCCTTTTGAAGCCGACACGTCAACACCCACGCCCTGCAAGGTGTTGTTTCTGGGACCGCGCGTGTCGACACAATAATAACCGTGTAGCTGGCTACACTCTTCGTTTGACTTGGTCGTCGCTCCGCGAACACGCTCATGTGTTCTTCTTCGGCTCAGACGATGCAAGTTGCTGCCGAGTTGAATCTAAACTGATCGTTCGAGATGATTTGTGTGCTGCTCCATCTTTCATTTAAAATATCTAAATATCTAAGGAGCTTTTAGGGAACGTTTGATTTACCGTGCGGATAATTTCTTTGTGCACTTGAAAATCACGTAGTAAAGGTGAATGAGTTCTCCCTCGGTTTCTTCGTTGATGCACCCAAACCATGCTAAGTCGGGGCTATCTGTAGAATGTTTTCGGTGACTAAGACCAGGGCGCACAGAGGCTGGCTGTCTCCAGGGGGTATCAGTATCTCCTATTTTGCTGGCCCATCGTAAACATGATGCACAGCAACGTGCTCATGATGTGTCATTTATAAAGGTATGAGGACCACGCCTCATTGAATGATCACTAAAAATATCTTGGTTGATGGCCGGAATCTGATATATTTGAATCTTAAGAGGACGATAATTGCACTGAATATTATACAACTCTATGTGCCATGGATGGAATTTTTTCAGTGGCTCTAATTTGTGATGGCGGTTAGAGAGAATTCTGTATTTGTTCGTGATTTCTCTTCCAGTAGGTAAATCTGCTCGTTCGAATGCAATAAATACTGTACATTTAATTGTTCAAATGCTGTACTGCAGTGTATCATGTTTTTACATGGAAAGTATCAGAAGCCGTAATCCAGGAAAATGTGGGATGCGTGACGGCGAATAAATTATTTACAGTTGAGGCGCTTCAGTGTTGGTGAAGGTGGCTGCGAGTTTCTGGTTCTGGTGGAGTCTGTCTCGGACGCCACGATTGAGTAGAGATGTGACTGTGTGCATGAGACGCGTCTTAGAGCACAGCAGCCCTCGCATTAGGCAACATCCTTGCTTTTGTTTGCTCGCCCTGAAAAGATACATTTTCAAATGAGCTCATGACTAGACGTTATGTTTTCATCTTTTGATTTTCTACCACGAAACCTTTCTCCCTTTCATTTTAAAAGCGTTTGTTCATTGTAAATAACGCACGGGAAGTTTTGAGTACAGCTTATATAAGATGACAGCTTTGAGGTCATTTGCTGCTTTATTTCTCAACACTCTCATTTTTTATTTACAAGTGAAATCCGGGCATGAAGCGTTTTTTCGGTTATAACTTTACTTCGGTTGGCATAATGCCCTGTAAATGTTTTGTATTTACTATTTAATTTTTGTTTGTTCGGAAAAAGTTATTTATTTAGCTCGTTGACGTCTGAGCAGTGCAAAGAGTTGCACAAAAATTGTCTATTCTCTTGTTTTTGCTTAATGGCCTTATGTTTATGGCTTTGCTGTCGTCTGTCTCGCATGAGGGGAGGGAATGCGAGCCAAATTTCTCCGAAATGTTGGATTTATTTGTCGTTCATTACTTCTTGTTTGCTAGTGTAAGACAAAAAAACTCTTCGATACTCACGAGATACTTCATTGTAACTCGTTTCTTCATGGTAAATTTAGTCTCTTTTAGCATTTATATCGCTAACCCTGAGTTCGTTGATCATTATGTTGGGGAGGTTTATTGGATTTTGAGGTGCAGTTACCAGCCATTGCAGTGAGAACGCTCAGTTCTGTCGCCTGCAGAGACTTGACCGCCTCGTTTGGAGCCAGGTTTAAAAGAGCCTCATGTGGCTTAGAAAGTTCTAATGATTGCAATCGAATTTCCATTGGTTCATTTGCAGTTGAATTTCTCCTACAAATGCCCCCTTCGTTTCACTTTGAAGCCCTTCCAATCATGGGGCGTTCTTTACGATCATTCTTCGGTGAAATTGCGCTGCAGGTATTTTTTTTGGCTCAACAACGATCACGCGTTTGTTTTTTCAACTCAAAGTAGAAATAAATTTGAACTCAATTTCTCTTTTTCAGTTCTCAATTTGTGGAACCTCATGTTGGTAAACAATGTTGAATAAGTTGACGTTTGTACTTTTCTCGTGATTTCCTTCAAATGTTGAAAGTCTGCCGCTGCTGCGGAGCAACATTTCAAATCGCATCGTTAGTTCAATTTGAAATATTTCTATGGCCATTCGTACATTCGTGACCCTCGATCGTTTACGAAGAGTGAAAGGAATTCATCTCCAAGTTCGTGATTTCACGACCTTTCGAAATTCTCCTTTCGTGTTAGGTGGGACTTTCGAAAATTGCAATCGATTTCACTGTCTACCTCAGCCCGGGCTCGTGCTTTAGAATGCGTAGTTCATTCTCTTTAGTTGGATTTGTTTTCGCCCAATATTTATTGACGTTGATTTAGTTTTATGAAAATTTTAACTATCCATTCGTGCGATCTTCCAGGCACCTCGTTTAAAACTAACCACTTGGCGGAGACCCTCGAGCGACCTCTGCAGTTTTTTAAAATGAGTTTTAAATTCAGGATTGTGCTTTAAATGAAATTTTATGTTTCAATAATACTCACGCGTCACAACGTCTCAATATTTTGCCGAAAATTAGGAACGTTAGGTGCATTAAATTATAATGTAAACGCTTTAAGCGAACTAATTCTTTAGCTATTTTTCTCTTGATTCGTTAGCTTGGCATTTTCTGTAATTACCTCGAGAATCAACATTTAAATGATGTTCAAGAACGCCGTGGGCGCGGTCATGTTATACGCCGCGCACATCTCATGCCTTAATTCTGTCAGAAGGCCGCCGGCCGACCTAATCAAACGAGATGCTCAGTTTCACTTATTTGAGCTTCATTTTTGTTCTCATATCTGAGAAACCGTTGTTTTTAATGTACCTTAAGTATTTAAGAGTTAGCTTTAATAAGAGTTTATGAGTGTTTGCTTTTTGCTTTAAAATAAGTGTATAAGAGTTTGCTTTAAAATATGTGTATAAGTGATAGCCTTAAAATAAGTGAATAAGTTTTAGCTTTAATGTAGTATATAAGTGTTAGCTCCTACCTGCTGAATTAATTGGTTTATTATCTTTTTGGTATAAATCGTCGTATGTTGTGAATTTTTACTTGAATGAATAACTTGCCACTCAAGTTATGAGGAAAGGATGTGTTTTCAAGTATGTCCTGTGTAATTTTCGATCGTCAAGGATGTAAAAGATCTCAACGCTGGTGCTTAATTCGTGGAGAATACACTTAATTGGCAAACTTTTTGGGCGCGTTGCGCGTCTCAGTAGTTTCTTTTAAGGTTGTAACGTGGAAAATTCATGGATTGATTCTAATTAAATACTTCTCGTTGAATCCAATTAAGTTACACTTTAACGGAAGGTATAGGGGCTGCTTGTAAGTTTTCCTACTTTAGTCACCACCTAAAATACTAGTGCGTTCGCCTTTTTTAACTACCTTCGTTCAGATTATATGAAATTTTCATTTTGTGATGGAATTAGTTTTTGCAATTTCAGTCTATATAGAAGTCGTGGGAGCAAAAGCAAAATATTACAGTTCGCTAACATTTCTTCTCTTGGTACTTGGAATATTTGAGCCGTGTACTGGCTGATTTTTGCTTGTTCTTTTATAGCGAGCACCTAGCTTGATTAGGCGAGCGCTTGCATCGGGTTGTCGCCGACATCAGAATGAGGAAGGAATTTCTACCCACCACTGAACTTCAAATAACTCAGTAGAATACAAATTCGACGATAAATATATTATATTAGATCTGTTCAAAGAGGTGGGCTTGAAATCGATCTGGAATGTTGCGATTATGCGCAAGATGTTGTGCCTATGTGCATAACTCGACTATACGCGTCATAATTTACTTAATCTGAAACAATAAGAAGCGAAACTATTTTTTTCGTTCCAGCGGAAAATGCACGGTATGCAGATTAAGCGTCGGACTCCGTGAAAGCAAAGCTCGATACATAGAAGCGTTGGATCTTATTTAGACCTTAATACTTATATTAATTCACTGATTCTTTTTACGTTTATTATTATGTCTTACTTGTAACAATGTGCATGCTTGTAGTAAACAAGTCTCTCGCACATGAGAACGGTGTACCAATGCGAGGCAGGAAGTTGAACGTAGAAATGAGTCTGTCTGGCGCGTCTACATAGCGCCAGCGCTTCAGAGCGAGAGAACTGAAAGGTCTCTCATTTTGTACAAAATAAGGACGACAACCCTCACACCTACGGAGGAAAATCCGCTTGGGTAATACCCAGTGCTGATAAAGTGTGAACAATGATAGCAGAGATGTCGTGGATCTCAGTGTATAAATAATGCAACCCCGCAATTAAAGATCTCTCCTGAGTTCACTGTATTCTCATTCAGTGGCAGCGTAATAGTAGACCGTTGTGCTGACGTGGTAGCTATTTCACAGCGAAAAGTTCAACAGATCAGCACGGAATAATGAGCTGCTTTATGCTTCAACCAATTACCCAGCTTGGGCCGTCGACGCAGCCTTTAAAGTCATCGTCTTGACGATTATATTAACTTCAACCAACCTTGATCGTTACCTTCAAAGGGCAATGTGTGTTCATTCTTTTCAACGATCCAAAACACTGTTTTTTCAGCCGTTAGGGGAAGTTCATGCAGTGTTCAGGTAATTAAGAAATTCATTGCGCTTTACTTGCAGTGCTGCGCGATCGTGGGCGCTCATTCTCGCAAGTGTTTTGTGTCACATTTTCAGAGGGAGTTGTTTTCGCTCATTAGGTTTTGTGGGTGTCGGTATGCCATAAATTACTTTTATTTATGGTTGAATCCTCCTTATTTATCAGTATGCAAGAGCCTTCTCTTCACTTGTACTCGTCAAGGATCTCAAACGCTGTATTGTTGCTTCGTATGGGCGTTGCGCTCAAACGCTTAGACCGAGCTTCTCATTAACATGATCAGTTCATCCGTGTTTGTTCGCTCACGAGGGTCGTCGAGTTGTACATCTTATAAAATATTCCTCCATGAATGCTATTTGACCTTATTTCACTCCATCTCGCTGCAAAAATTGTCCACGATTCGTTTATACGGCGACGTGACTACGAGTTCTCTAATCATTGGGTTGAGCTCATAGCCCGCCTTACGCGTCAGATGGTTCCTGAAGTAGAGACCTCGTCTGACACTCACTGAGTTCCTCAAAAATGACGGAAATGATAAACTAGAAACTCTCTGTACTAAAGAGAACTTTCTTAGGACCTTAAATGATAGAAATAAGATTAATAGAATCGTAAGACTCCGAAAAGAAACGGAGCAAGACCCGTCATCAGTGAACTAGCTACTGCCCTATGGAACGACCTTGAAGGGTAAATTCGAGACTCTATAGTCGCCCAATTGGCTGCTGCTGAGTATGACGTAGGACTGAGAAATGTGGCTCGCTAATTGCCACCCACGCGAAGTGAGCCGAGTCATAAGGGTAATTCATTAGCTCGCATCGATGCCTTCCGTGATGTGTCCTGCCATGACACTGCAGGACTCGTGCGAGGTCACCCAGCATTTCTGCGGCTTCGTTAAAGTTCACGATCTGTGTGTAGTGTTCGCGAGCCTTGCATTTTTGCTATGAATGAATGTTCGCATGTGTTGTCTGTAAGTCATGAGAAACGACAAAATTTCTGCTTTTATCTTCAT
The DNA here is from genome assembly GCA_014220935.1 of Platorchestia sp. MABIK. NCBI lineage: Eukaryota > Metazoa > Arthropoda > Malacostraca > Amphipoda > Talitridae > Platorchestia > Platorchestia sp. MABIK. Next base: position 23,451 of record JACJUY010001737.1, read on the forward strand.
GGTTTTAAATTGTATTTCCGGAGGTTTTAAGAATGGTGTTACAAATATTGAGCTTTTGAATAGACCACCTGTTTCACTAAATAGTTCTATTTAATAAGGTAATATTTAGTATTTTTAAATGCAAGTATACCTTGAAGTCGTCCTGTCAGTTGACAGCGCCACTATTGTGGTCCTTTGTTAATATCCGCGACAAACATGCGTAGGTGAACAAAGATGCTTATCTCTCTCTTCATGTCAAGCAAGAAATGCCACACGAGTTACGTCAAATGCAGTAACGGTAGCCCGGCAAGTTTCTATACATTCCAATCAGCGTATTTCCTCGTTATTTTCTTATCGACAAGAATAACGATAAATTTTGGCTATTGAAGCAGCTCGCTGCAAATCAAGGATGTTTCGCTCCTATTGTTTTTGATTTATTTTGACTTCAGTTCGTCCTTGGCTGCGGGGTGAACTCACAACAGAAATGTTTGTGGCTCGCTCACTAATTCAGGCAGAGGTACCGGAGTAATAAAACTTAATTTCGTTGCAATACATCAAGGAACATTCTTCAACGGTCAGATTAGTGTGGAAGAAAATTGCAGCATCAGTTTAGATAATCGAGGTAACCTCCTCTGTTTTGTGAATGTGTATCTTGTTAAAATATCAGCCTGAAAAGATATTTTTCTTTAAAACGTTTTGTTCCATCATTTCATAATTTTCAAGCACCCGAAAAGAATTATTTTTATTAACTAACGATCCACTGCAATTGAAGAAACACGATACTGGCGCATTTTCAGTATTATGATACACATTTGTGTCCAGTTTACGATAAAGAGTTAGTGCCAATTTGACCAAACTTTCCTGTCGAATTTTAGGTCACCTTCCAATTATGGCAGTTATGAAAGTATTTTGCTTTGCAACACAATTCCCTATTCACAACCAACTTCACATATTGGCTTGGTCATATTCTAATTTTTTCTTACAAATTTCCTGTTAGATTGCCCAGCTACGCTCATTAACACACCTCAGGTCAAAAATTTGCACGTTATTTCAAATGCAACATTGCTCTCAGTATTCACGATGGATTGCAAACATGGCCCCAAGGCTGTATTCCTCACGATTTTCTGCTGCAGTATAATAACCGACGGCTATAAATTCCCAGTGTGACCTCAGCTCTTGCGGTTGGTGCAAGCTTCGATATTTCTATGTATTAGGAGAGTTGCTGGTGAAGCCGATCTGTGAATGGATGTGCTTTTCTCGCCGCTCAAAATTACATAAGATTGCCCATCGTATGAGGATTTTATCATGACTTACTCTTTACATCAGTTATGCTGCACAATTTTCTGATCTATTATGAGAGTTGATCTGATTTATGATTTGAATTTCGCTGTTTCTTGCTGCACATTTACCTGATTTACTCTGTGGATTTACTCGGTTTACTTCGTGGTTTACCTGAATCCTGCCTCAGGATTAACGTATTTTTTGTGGATCTACCTGATTCATTCTGTGGAGTTACCGTCTTCATGCTGCAGATTTACCTTTAATAATACATGCTGTTTTTGCATGACTTACGAGTATGCCTTTGTGTATGTCTTCTAATTTAGTTTGTTCGATTTGTGTCCGTGAAACATGCTTATGTTGGGCCTTATTATCTACTCTGTATTCTCAAAGTTTCAAGTTTGTTCTGTTCATTTTGAGGAAAAATGTACCGCAAACTAACGTATCTTCGACTATTATAAATCAAGCAAGATTTTCTGTGTCTCTACTCCAGCTTGGCGATTTGTCATGGTTTTTTGGTTGGTGAATATTTAGGTGATGCCTTCAGCGATATCTGTTTTTCAGGTTGCAATATTGCGAGCGAATATCTCTAGTCGTTGTGCTCTCATCTCTGTCTGGCTTTGACACTGATCCTCTCAATGATGAATGAGTTTAGTGTGCTCTGCAGCGAGGTTTTGCTCGGCGGCACCATTCATCACATGGAATTGGACCACATAATGACCGTTCTTTCGAGCACGTTGCATTCTCAACGTAAACTTGAAGGGTTATCAGCTGCCATCCGTTGTCAGTTTGGCATTTGAACGCAGTATTATTTCCCCATCTGTCTCGGCTGGGAAATTTTTCGATGATTTAGTGTTTCCCTAATTTGAGTCTCAATCGTTCGAGCAGCAACAAGTTGTCTGCCAATCTGATTACTCAGTCGCCAACTCATGGCTTCACCATTCGTTGTAAAAAGCTTTTAATTTTATGTCTTAAATTGAACATTCGCGATCAATTTTCGTCGGTCGTTTTGCAGTATAGGTTTGTGTAGTATATGTTTGATTTGTTGAAGTTTTAGCTTATTCTTCTTTAAATTGGCCGTACTGGCATGTGCATTTTAGTGGTGTGCTGAACAAACCGCGTGTAGCTTATCTACAGTTTGTCTACCCGCTTCCATAGTAAGTAATGCCCTTTTACTTTCTCTGCGCTGAGTTGCTCCGCACGCTACAATGGAGGGAATTCTGACAACAAAGGTCCCTCTTTATCAGTAATTTCTCCTTGGCGCCGCTCTGCCGTACGTCAATTTCCATTGTGTACCCATAGACTTCACTCGGTCTACCCTGGGTCTCCCCACACCTGCGCACCTCACAAAGCTCGAGTTGTTTCTTTCCAACCGAGTTAAGATTCCTTTGTATTACGTTTTGTATTCGTGGCCGAGTGTGAAATTTTGTTCTTTCATTCTGACCTTTTTCCATACAGGACTGCTAGGGTTGTGAGTTAATTTGGAGAATTTTATTAATCATGAGATTTAAATCCATGTTGCAATCTCGATGATCTTATCATCTGAAGTTGTCGCCTCGTGTGAAAGTTCTTTACGATGTAAAAAAAATTCTAGTTATGCTTCTGTAAAGCATAAAATTATTGTAATTTGTCATTCTCAACACTTTCTTCTGAAATGATCAATGCAAATTCTACAAATCCAACTGCGCTTGCACTCATTTTAATGGTACTCGACACAATGCTGGAAACAATTGGCTAGTGCGAGTCATCAGAAACATTTCATGTGAAATAGTCGATTCTCAACTCATGTCTAATGTCAAATTAACATGTTTTCGAATTTATGAAAAAATAATGTTGGATAGTATAGAAATGATCAGCAGCATCATTGGTCACTGTATATTAATCACATTTTCGTGTCCCAAATTTGAAATTCATTCGTGTTCCTCTATTCAAGCTATTGCTGCCAGCCTACAACCCTGTGAGGCATTACCTCACACTTCTCCTTGTAATATACACATTGTACCACGAAAAACAACCACCAAACAACATGCACATCCATTTGTCACATTTAAACGGCCGTCTAATTACAGGACACTGCTCATTTTGTCGCCATATCTGGACGCGTCACTTCCAAACACGACTTAAATTGCGCATTCTGCCAGACGCTGTCTGTCTTCATCACTGCCTCAGCCGACCACTGCCTCCCCTGCACGCTGGCTGTGAGCACCAAATCAGCGGGGGATCCAGTTTAAAACCTATTTCTGCTTGCTATTTTTTTGGCCGTATCTTTTTTATTGCGTTTTTTACGTGTATTAAATATTGATTTAAATTTAATTATATAAATATTAAATTAATATAGTAATGTTAAAAAAGATTGCGTATTTTTTGCACCACAAACATATTTTTCCGTATTTTCGCCGCACTTCTTACGGTTATTTGCAACAAGAAGCCCCACTTGAAAATTGGGTTTTCGTAGATTACTTCCTCTCTGCATTGGTGTTCGGAGCCTTATTTCTATTTCGAGAAGAATTTTCACCACAATGTTCCTCAAATATTCGAGTAGTCATTCCTGTTATGGTTTACTGTATGCTCTTCAGCTAATTGTCAGAACTTGAAAATAGTTCATCGAATTCTTTCTTTGGAGCAGCAGATTGTTTTTCTCATGAATGCTACCTTCTTTCATATTCTATGTCATTTTCAGCGCGCGGTTGTGTTCATCTGCAAGCGAAGGCAATGGTGCGAACTAGGGATTGCTTTATGGCTTCTTATGAGATAAGCTCGCATTCATCATGGTTAGCCACAATCCATCGTGCCAAGACACCAACCCACGCCCATTCGGTTTCAGGGTTGCCCGAGTGGCCTTTTTTTATGGCCGAAACTCTCACGTTTGGGCCTTCTTGAAAATATATTCGCCATAAACATCATCCAGCATCTGGCCACCGTGTAAGGTTGTCAGATGCTGCATGCTTTTTACAACCAAATTTTATATGAAGAAAGCCCAAACGTGAGGATTTTGGCTACATAAAAGGTCAGTCTGGCACCTGTGCTAGGTACGTTTGGGGCGCCTAGCCAACGACGCTGCCGCCCCTCATGTATGAATGTATGGGAAAAGCTAACCCGCGCTCTACAACTGACCCACATACGCACGTCTTTGGGGACTCGTTAATTTTTGTTCTCGAGCTCGAGTCTAACTCGACGTGATCGTAAACTCGCGCATGCTTAGGCGCGATTCAAGTTGGGCATAGAGCGCGCATTTACAGGTCGTGTGTGTGTGTGTGTCAGTGCGTCACTGCTCGTCCTTCTTTGATGACTCCCACACTATTCATGCTCCCCACTGCCACCGTATATGGCGATTTCCTGAGTTTAAAGAGCTTCATTTGTTAATGGGAGACGTGAATGTTCTCCATTTTTTCACCTACATTGCTTTGTTTTTCAAGTACGTGAACGATTCAGCTCTGCAGGTCTCCTTCAATTTCCTTTCGTTTTGCATCGTTCGTTAACTGGATGTCAAAATTGTGTACAATTGTATCTAGTGAGCTTAGCCAATGTTTGACTGATGTCTGCGCGTGAAGAATGAATAGGATCGTTGTTTAGCGTGTTGACTGGTGTCAGTCAACTCCCTGCTTTTCTACACACGGCCGGGCGTCGAGTCCAAGGCAGTAATTTCTATTCCCAACAGCGGGCAGTCCACAGCATCGTGAATTTTATTACATCGTTCCCTGACGCGCCTGACATCTTATGATCAGCGACCTTGTTGACTTTCAGGCTGACAGACTCGTGAAATGGCCGCTTTCTCTCGTGACAAGTTACGTCGTAAATAAGGATTTCGGGTAGCGATATGCCTTTCTTCAAGAGTTAGTGGCTCTCTGAGATGAAACAGAATGTGATGAGAGAACTGCTTGTCTAAGTACCTCCAGTTGAGGAAATGTTGTGTGTGACTCCATTAACCTTTTACCCTATTGTATCGTTTACTCATTTTCTCGTTTCATGAATATAAATGCTGCACTTGTATTTTATTGATTGTTGTCACAATAAAAACATTTCATTTATCTCTCATTAAAAAAAAAGAAGTATGTCATCTGACTAGTATCGAAGTTCCGTGACGGTTGGAATCTACATCATCGTGAGTAGAGCATCCAGAGGATGCGATTCACACGGTCGTTTTTGTTTGCTGTTTTGGAGAAGTTTTCTCGGGTCGCGGCGCATAACTTGGCACACTGTGAGAATATCACGCCTGTCGCTCCGTTCCATCTTCTCTCTTTGGATCATTATTAATTAAAGCTTTGTTCTTAGGTCACGTCCATCCGCAAAATGACAATTGCGCGTGAATGTTTTTGATGGAAGTTCTTCGCCATCACCGCAACAAGAAGCAGACAAATGCGCCGGCAACTGCTGTGTTGTGGTGATTCGTTGCCTGACGACGCGACTCCGTGGGTGATGCGGAGAGACATCAGTGTTCTTTTTTCTTTTCTGAACTCGCGCGGAATTTTTAGTGGGTGGCGGCTAGTACAAGCGATCAGTTATATCCAACAGGCACTGATATGTTTTGTGTGTCACATTTTTCTCCTTGTGAAGGTCAATTACAGACGCCAATCAACGACTCATTTATTATGCTTCATATGAAGATTTTTTGAGGAAGCATGCTTTGAAGATACAATGGTCATTTGCATCAAAGTTAAGTAAGAGAAATGTTAACGCCTTGTAAAAACTTTTTCTATTGTTTTTTTTTATAATTTGAAAATAACGCTCCATTTCTATAATAAGTTTAGTTAATTAATTCGTTAATTGCATAATCGTGTGGTCCGTCATATCAATCAAAGTTTATTGTATGCAATCAGAGTGTGGTGAGCCTATATTCTTGTACAATTTAAGCTCATGATGTTAACTAAGCATGAGTTGGTCGTATCTGAAGTTTGAAAGGCGTTCAGATGTTTTGATTTGCTGTACTAAAATAGTTAATTTCTATGAATGTCGTTAGTAATTTGTCAGTTACAGTTTCACTCTGTTGTGAAATTCCTTAAAAGTTTACTGAAATAAAAAATTACGACAGTAGTATTACATTATAAAATGTCATCACTTGTGATTCTGGATGAGTTTCTTACAACGCGATGTGAAGCACAGCCAGGTCATTATTTTAATTAATTTAGCGGATTGTCTCCATTGTAGCATAGCCGAAAATGACCGAAAATTCCTTAGTCATTCTATTCTTGAGAAACAACGATATATTTTTTAGTGTTAGTATTCCTGTATCAACTTTTTCTTCACCCAACACATCTGTTTTCCAATTATGTTAATTCCTGTTCAGTAGACTAGTACCACATTATGTTATTCCATTCTGGAGATAATTTTCTTCCAAATAACTTCCATAACTACTTTCGAAGATCGTGTTGATTCAGTCAGAAATTATTGTTGTTAATGAAATTTTTTAGCAAGCAGAACTTTCGGTGTACATGCGTATATTTCTCTTGTCCCCTCTCGATGAGGATCTGCCTGCACTAAAAGAGGCGAAGCCGCTACCAGAGGAAACTGTACGGCTTGTTACGACCGCGGCACCGCTCTGTCGTCTCCCATTAAAAAGACTTTGATTCTCCTAAACACAGTCATGTTAACGTGACTGCGACCCACCTCTGTAGAACTGTTGACCTCAGTCTCTGCTTTCGTTGTTTTACCTGCTGACAGAACCAAGTTGGTGCCTTAGCGGCCGAATTGGAATTTCACATCGTGGAAACGATTGCTCAAGAAAACGGGAGAATCTCCTAATACGTTGCATGACTTGGAACTTTTTCCTGGTTACTCCATGCTTTAATTTCCCGAGAACTTTCGTCGATTCTTCAGCAGAACGCTCAATATTTCTCATGTGAGTTATTCGTATAGGCTGCTGCACGTTTCTGTCGTTTATGAACCGCGAGTTATGTATTTGCCCAAAGCTGATTTTACGGTAGGAGATGTGTTGGATCGCAGCTGGAGCGTTTCATCGGGTGCATCTGCTACCGCTCCTCCGTATTTTATAAGTACCCAATGCACGACTTCCTGACTTTCACTGAGCAAATGTGGATGTGCGCGAGCATTTCTCTTCCTGTCCAATCTTCCAGATCGAGCCCCACGTGATTATGATATTCTTGTGTTCGAAGCTGAGCAGCTGGTTTAAAAACTAATAGATCAATTTTTTGCTTTCAGCACATCGTGTCGGACAACTTTAATCATCTGCTCCTTTTAAGCAAGTTTTCATGCGCTTTTTAAATTGGAAACTTAAATTTGTCAGCTGCTTAATCATAGGTTGAGAAATGCATGGTGTTTATACAGAATATTTTCAGTTTTTGAATGTCCGTCGCGAGTTTTGATAAGTTTATGTAGGTGTTCACCAATAATTGTCTGTTTTCTCATTATTCATTGAGGTTAATTGAGGATTTATCCGTAGTGTTGAAAGTAGAGATTAGTACCTCTTTCAAAAATTATTATCCCAATGATTTTATTTCCTTCAATAACTTTGAAATTACGGCAACTGCTGACATGTAACGGAAGTTCGAACTTCACGTCTTTTATCCTCTTATGTACTGGAAACTGTACTTTGTAAGCTCAAGCATAATATTTTTCTTCGTGCGGCTTAATATTCCATCAACTATACCCGAGTTTCTCAGCAGTCCCTCATGTGTGAGTGCCTGTGTTGTCTTAAATCATCCCAGCGAGTGGCTCGCGGGAACAATGAAGCTACCGCCCAGTGCTATTTTTGAGCGCTTCAATACAAAAGCCGCTGGTGCGCTTGTAGGCGTTGCTTACCTGCAGATCCCTACGCAGTCCTCACTATCTGGCGCACTTCATCTTCCAGTCGTATGATCTTGAGAGAGATAAAATGTTTATGCTCAATTTGGCTGAACTGTCCTTGAAATGACGAATCAAAATGGATGTTCGATGTAACTTGAATAGTTTATGGCCGGATTTTTTATGGGTGCAGTAAGGTAAAACAAGGGCGGGAACTCCACTAAGACCATGCAGTGGTGTATTTAAAACAAAAAGTTTATATGTTCCCATACATTAAATGCAAATGAGGTGAAATTCGTGTTCCAGAATTCTCTTTCATAAATCTACTCCTAGCGAAAACATTGCCCGAACGTGCCTTCATCAAAAAATATTCCATATTTTTATAACTACGGGTTTATACGTATTCACAGCATCTGCGGGCTTAAAAATGTCACCACTTTGAAGTCGATCATTGTCATTGAATATCTGGGCGGAAGTGCCGAACCTTTTGTTTCCCTCTTGCCATTTATTGGTTCCTGTTTCATTCCGTTGCTGGTGTTGCGTTACGGGAATGGTACGCGGTCACGGGCTCGCATAACGCGGGCTTATCTGCGAGTCGCGTCGTACAGTTTCTTTGCTTCAAGAGGTCAGCCGGAGCGACACGATCGCCTACCCTCCCACATTCTTCTCGTTGTTCTGCACTCGCTCTTAGAGTCAGGCTGCCCGTTTGGAACAATTAGCCGGTAACCCTTGATCCTTTTTTGGCCTCTGCGTAACTGTCTCTAGGCTCCCATTCGTGAGTAATGTCCTGTAAAAATACTCATAAAAACCTACTGGAATGCCCAGCTGATTGGAGAAACGTGTCCACCCTATGACGAAAAGCATGGTTCTGCTCCTTGGGTCTCTCACCCTTCTGCCTTTGCTATTCTTGAAGATCACCTGTGAACTTTCCGAGTAGTTAATTGACCGCTCCCGTTATCTTATAATTTGCTTGCGTGTCTAACGGTCCTATAATTAGGAATCAGCCGGACTTTAATCTTAAGGTTGTATAACTGCCGCAGTGGTCAAGTTTGGTTTACAGCTGTTCACTCTCGCAGTTTTGATCCCTCCGTGACCTACCCGGCTGGTCGTGCTTCATTATACGCAATATTAGATAAACATACTTTTAAGGTGCAACGTCTAGGTGCAGTAATGGTGTTGCTTGTGGAAGCGCTATCGAGTCGCCGAATTTGTTGGTGGTCATTTCCTTGTTCAATTCTTTCACATAAACGCTCCAACATATTTTAAATGTCTGATAAAATAACGGTAAGGGTACTTCCATTAGTTACAAGAAGGCTCAATATTTGCGTGTTTCATTCTGGTTGGCCAGCAATACATGCTGCTCCACTGCATGGCTGGCTGCATTTGTGTTGGCTGTTGACTCTTCGACGTATGACATCAGCTACGCTCATCTCATGGTTGTGATTGTCCTGCTAAAGCCGGGATGTGAAGTCGCTGAACAGAGCAGTGTGTAGACGGTGCAAGTATTGGTGATAAGAGACCAAATCCTGCGAATGGGATTCTTATTTCCGGAAATTGCTGGCGTCCGATTTGGGTGATAAGTGTGACGTTCTTTCCCCTAGTTCGGGTTGGTATTTTCACGTTAGAAATTCATCATGAAATCAGCTGTTCCGGACGACATTTATTTGAATGGTAGCATTATTGATTTTAATCATTGATTTTATTGCTCTGGTTAACACTTCGAAAACAAAATTTCTATAAATTTGTACTGAAAGCGTATTAAATAGCGTCTCACTCTTAACTTACATCGATTACATTCCAGTCGTGAGAGAAGCGACTAACTGTGATGCTGGAACCAGATTTTAAGTATTATTTTTATAATACTTCTCCGCAACAAACAACTGGTAGCGTGAGTTTATCCAAGTCGATTTGGTTACGCTACGCGTTGTAAGCTGAAGCTTAGACTTAGTACTATAACGCCAGAACAACTTGCGCTGCAAGTTTTCCAGTACCGCTATACGGCTGAAATGTTTGACAATCTGGTGAATGATATTTTATTTTACTGTTCAACGCTCAAGAGGAAACTCTGACAGATTTCAAGCTCCAACCCAATGCCCATGAATCATCACCCCTCAATTCTCTTTCATTGCGCCTCGTCCGAACGATGGCCTTGTTCCCTCGGTGGTCGCACTGAGGAAAATCATTTCAGGCAATCGATCCCTCGTCAGTTGTTGTGTCTCTAGGATCTGCCCTTGCTCCGAGGTCTTAACGAAATCATGGCAAACAAATCTCTTGTATCGCTTCTTAAGCTGTGGCTGTGGAGTTTCTTGTAGATGTGGAGTGGCTGACATTCTCGACAGTAATGCCTTGCAATGTTGGTGTGAGGAACTATAGCTGCTAAGTCACTCTGAGTGAGGTAAGGCACAATTGCGAATTGCTTCATCTCTTGCGTTATCTCTTTGTTGGCTGATTTCATGAGTTCTAGTGTTAGGAAAATAAGAATAGTTTCAATTCAAACTAATTGTGTCATTTGATCTTTTATTTAACATGAAACTTTGAATTACCTCTTGGATTAGATCACTACTAAAAATAGAGAGAAATCACTTGATCATTTTGAATTTTTACCTTTTTAGTGACTCGTATGTGTCTATTTGCATTCGAATTAGGATGTGTTACCAAGTTTTTTTTTAATTTCATCACAGAATACAAACGAGCAATTCTTAGGACCTTGGGTAAGACGAGACTGATTCATTTTTGGGCATAATAATTTAAAAATATGCCTTGAATGAAGGGGGTTAATGCAGTATGTAAGTTACCCAGGATTATTTGATACTTCTCATTTTGAGAAAACATGACACACTGGTGTACAAAGATACAGTAGGTACAGCTCTTCAGTCCTGTGTAACCATAGCTGCCTAAACGTCACGGGAACTACTGAACTTTAGTTCGTAAAGCCTTGTGGTAACCCTACACCAATACAAGCCTTGTAGCCAACGTACGAATCTACGTCGTGTGAGGCCAATGAAGCTCATCCCTTCGTGACGACCGTGGCGTTTAACAGCCTCAGGATAAGCCAGGATTTGCTCCCTCATTTACAGGATCTATGCCATCCTTGTCCGTGACTCCCTCCCCCTGTGTGGCTTATTGCCTCCGCTTCTTATTTCAGGCGCCCCTCCACAGCCCCGCAGGGACTGGCCGGTCTTTTAGGCCTCCTGAGAAGCTCTGTTGCGATATTTCCTCTGTTTGTAGCGTCAGCCGTTCCCGTGTATTTAAAAACTCGTTTATAATGATGGAAAGTTCTCTCATAACCGTGATTGACTACTTCCTTGCAATATATCTTTTGTGTTGTAAAATTCTATTGTTTGTTCGTAGCGTTTTTATGAGTGGTATTCGTTATGGAGTGAGATTTATTGGTCGAATATTCATGTTTTACTGATCATTTATTGGATTTTGTTTGTCTACACAAGTATGTGACGTTTTACGAAGGACGCTCTCTAATTATTTTCCTTGGGATTTTTCGCATTCCTTATCCAACCACAATTGCTTCCGTTGCGCAAAAATTATTCCTTCTCCTCTTGCGTTCAGAATTGTTAATTTTTAGGACGCAATTCGACTCATCCTGCTCTTGAAAGGAAGGCGCGTATCCGGTGTTTGGCATTAAAGACGTGACCCTCACAACAACTCCGCCATCCGTGGTCCGATTGTTTTTCTCTTCTGGTATTTTTAGAATAAAACTTTGATATAACGTATATTTGAGCAACCTGCTCGTCGAATGAAACTTGTTCTGTATATCACGATATGAATTGAATGGGGACATGCGGTATGACAAATTCAACCGACTTTTTGAGATCCATTTTTCAAGTGAAACTCCGCCTGGAGGAAGGTCAGAGCAGTCATGCATTGTAGACCCCCTCTGCGCTCGACCAATATTTGAGAAAAATGAGGCTTTTGAAAGGATAACTCGAGTTTTATCCTTTATGTTTCCTCTCCCATGCTGGGAGCAACGTCTGCGTGAGATCAAAGGTCTTGCGTGGTTGACGCTGACTTAGCGCTAACGAGATCACGGAACGTATTTATAGCGCGCGTTGCGTTACGCACAAGATCCTCTGGGATGCCTGCGCCGGTGTCTGTTAATGAGGACATGGAAGTGGGCCGAACAAGCCAACTTGCGATGTTAGCGATCTTGGCGAGCCTTGATGATTGTACCACTTCTTATGGTCTGCTCCGGAAAAGTAACCGTTTCTCAGCTGCGTGTTCCTTATAAATATGCTTTGCTCCTCTTGTGTGCTGTGTGTTTCCATCTTTTTCATGTGTTTTTGAGCCAGATCATATAAAAAGACTTGTATCGAAGTTTGCAGCGTAAAGTATAGTGTGCGTGTTTTCGTGGATCTTTATTTTTGAAGTCTATTGTTTTGTATCCTAAAAACGATTAGGTGATAACTTATATTGTGTTGCATAAATTATAGAGCGAGTGGTTTAACAAGCAATTATTTTTCTTTTAGGTTCATTTAATTTTTTTTATTTTGGTCTTTTTGTGCCTCTTGTGCGTGGTGTATTTTGTATAGGCACTAATAATGGAACGGGCGGTTTAATAAGCAATTGTTTTCCTTAGTGTTCCTTTTAAATTTATTCATTACCCCTCTTGGTTGAGCTTGATCTGCGCAAGTTATTTTGTGTTATCACAAATAATGGAAGGAGTGTGTTAGCAAGCAATATTCTCGCTCTTGGTGTTCCATACAAATCTCTTCGTTTTCTCTGGTTATAATCTCGACGCAGGTTCTCATTCGTCGTATGTCGCCACTCAGATCCCCGAAGGACTTAATTGCTTCCGCCGCCAGAGAGGGGATCTTTTAGAGTCCTCTTCGTTTTGAATTAGGTTCTCAACATGAATTTTCCAGTGACTGGACTTGCTTTCTGTCCTTGTTTCAGAGGTTAATTCTCATCGGCAAATGAAAATAGTAGGAGATATCATCATCGACTCATAGTGTTTGTATTCCACATAGCGATAGAAATCAATAATTTGCTAACTTCTCAACTGTGAGCCTGGGATGAGGATGGCGATAAAAATTAATGAACGCTAAAGAAAATTTCACTATCGCAATTCGTCTCATTGTACGCCCGTTCTTGGTACCACACATTCTTACGGGGATTTTTATTTGTTCCTTGCATCAAGTCATTTGTAGTGGCACTGTTGTTTTTTTCTTTGCTTTCATAAAATTGAGCTTAGAAGTATCCTCTAAAGTTACTATGGTTAAGTTTGGCTTGTTCCAAGGTCATTTTGCTTGTCATGGTAAATTTGAGAAGCCTTTTAAAACATTCAGGTATGCATTAGAGGCAAAACATTTCATGTGAGTGATCATTAAATGATCAGTAACATCTGGCCTGCCTCGTGTGAAGAAAGATGATTTTTTTTTACTTTGAACTCGTCATGTAGCTGACACTATTTGACTCGACTTAATTGTATAAAGCTTCCTCTTGGTTACTTTTTCGCAGTATTCGAATTAAACGCAACCTGTACCGCCCCATTTCTATGATTTCTCTCCTCAATCACACGTTCACTGTCCCTCAATCATACGTTCACTGTCCCTCACACATTCGTTCACGCTTTGAAATTGAAGTGACACTTATGGTTGACGTAGACATCGGTTATTGGTGGCAAGAATTAATGGCTCAATACCACGAGCCATTTGTCGCTCCTTATTTAGCAGCAGAGGTTGCCGGGGCTCGTTATTTTGCTCCATAATTCATAGGCCTCAGCTGAGATAATCCTTCTTGTCCTTTTGTCGGCGCCTTCGGACCTACTTTATTGGCGTTCCCTTCGAATTTGATTGTTACATGAATAGGCGGACCCGACCCTCTGTTGTAGTGTGTTGCTGATTCGTCCATGCGTGAAAATGGCGTACGTAATATTTATTTATTACTCACGCGTAAGCTTTGTTATGTTTTAGCCTCTGTTCTCTTGAATTTTGTGATAAATCTGTTTTTTCCAGTAATCAATGTGGTCGTGGATGGTCTAAAGGTTAACAGCGGGAATTCCAGCCTATCCCACGTTTAATGGTCAATCCCCATTCCAAAAGGTCATCTCGGGAGTTTTCTTCTTATTTTATTTAGGGAAATTTTTAATGAATATGAGCGAAAGTAAAATCTCTGCTGTGTCATAAAATTGACCAGCGTGCAACTTGATTAGTTTATGTTTCTTAATATGGAAAGATTGTCACGAAGCACCTTTGACTTCAGTAAAAGCTTGAAAATTTCTCTCAGTTAATTCCATCTCGAATAAAAGCTCCCGTGGTTGTTCAAGATGAGCAGCTCAGGTCGTGTAATGTTTGGTTCGCCTCTGAGAACATCTCTTGTCGTGTCTGCGGTGATTCCGGATAACTTAGTATTCTTGATTGTTTTGAAGTTCGTTTAGCGACGGTAAACAGTTCGTACGTTTACAAGATTTCATTCTCGCGTTTCACTCAATTGCTATATTGCGTGGAGAAATGACATTTGAAGCCCTACTCGGATGAAAAGGTTGTCATTGAATCGAAGATTTAGTTGCACTTCGTGTTACTACAGAACTTTGTTATTTCTTACTTAGAAGACTACGGCCTCTTATGCGTAATCGAAGAACGTATCATTTTCACCTGATAAATCTTCAAATCGCTCACTTTCTAAAGTTTTGCTGTTATTTCCGCCTGCACTAAAGACGGAGTGAACATTTCAATGAGTGGAATGAGAGCAGTTGTTGTAATACTTGCCTGTGATTTGGCAGCATTTGCGGTGCTTATTATCTTGCACTCTTTCATATTTTCGAGCGACGACAACTGAATGGCTATACTTAGTGCTTCCTTTCAGCTGTTATGTAATATTCAGATTCCTTCTTCCGCTGCCATTCTAAATGACTCACACGATTGAAACGAAAGCAGTTTAAATGCAATTGTATTGAATGAAGTCACAGGTCACTTGTGAAATTTCATGTGTTCATTTTTATTTTGCAATTTTTATTATACGAGTAAAAAAGTTGTAATTATTGATAAAATACTGTGTACCTCTTTTCTCAAAACATGTGTTATGTTGAACTGATGTGTAGTGCACTGAGAAAGAATTCACTCGTAAATTGAAGCGTATTAATGTGAACAAAGACTAACATTCTATTCGCAAAATGATTGAAATTCTATCAAGCATTATCCTCGCATGGTGTAACACTGATATAATCATGAGTGACTGTCTGGTGATGCGACTCAATTTTGGTGGACGCAATTAACAACATTGCTCATATTTTACGTCAAGTTCTAGACGCATGAAAGTACCATCACCATGCGAAAGTAAATACCTTTTTATGGGTCCGGTAATTCTTAGCCGTCTTTTTTGCGATGATTTACGATTTTATTTTAGAAGAAAATTTCTTTATTTTTAACACATTTGTAGAACTGTATTTTGTGATGTATTCACGTACTTTGATTTTTGTAACACATACACGTACTTCTTTACTGCGAATTAAGTCACGTACTTTCATTTCAAAATTATATTCACGTACATCTATTTCTGAGATATACGCACACATTTTTTTTTCAATACATTCACGCCTCTTGATTTGTGTCAAACCTTCACGCCCCTTGATTTGTG
>JACJUY010001737.1:39164-51664 GCA_014220935.1 Platorchestia sp. MABIK
GATTGTCTACATGTGGGAAATACATACCTGAAATTATGCCGTGTATTTTTGAAACACCCTGTATAAGGGCAAATATTCCATATGATTGGCGTGGACATTCATCTACTCGACGTGATGCTTCTAGGCTTAGCCATCTGTTCAAACATTGGGCTCATATTGCAGTGACATCCTCCAATCGCTGTTCCTTACTTTCCTTACAAAAGCCAGTGAAACTGACTGCAGGAGTTCATTTATCTGCAGACATGTTTCGTGGAAAAGCGAGTTCTAAAACAAACCATCGTGCAGCGCACTGCGTGTTGCCGCTCTTGCCATTCTGCATTCCAAGTTATTGAGGTTTGGGAAGAAGACATAGCTTTTGTCTTTCAATGACGTGTGTAAATAAAGTTGCTTGCATAATGTGGAAACTTAGTTTGAGGACGCAGACAACTAACCGTTTGCAGAATTTATCTCCGAATTGAGCTAAAATTTGGCGAAAGTAGAGAATAAGGAGATTGCAGCGAATTTATGGAGGAATTTGTTTCAGACCCGGTGACCGGGTGGTCCAAAAAAATTTCGAGTCACGAAATGCATGGCTTTTGTCTTTCTACAAACGACGTACATATATAGCTTTACAATTATTTTTTACCTTCACTTTCAGTTCAAATGATTAAAGTTTTGAAGTCTCTGTTTTGGTGTCGCTAAATTAGTAACAAATACCGCAACAGAATTTGTCGACCTTGATCTGTTCGTTTCTTGGGGGTATTTTATGACAGATGTGGCGGCGGTTCCTGCATCGACCACATGCATGTCGCTCTCACAATTAAGTGCGTTATATCGTCAGTTGTCTCTGGCTGCAGATTCTCAGTATCGGTTCAGTTGAGGTATCGTTGTCATTGTTTTAGCCCGGGTGATACTCTGCTTCCGGAGGCCTTTGTATTTGTACGTTCTTAGGAGCTTGTGTGTGAGCAACTATCGGAATGTACATGGGTGGATTTTTTTTTCAGCTGTCGTGTAAGTAATGCAACCTTTGTACTATCTCTCCTCATTCAAGAAGAATAATGAACTTCATGCTAACAAAATTTTTTTTTTCAACTCTCTAGAGCACTGTTTGTGGAAACAAACAAACTTTACAATTTGTATAACAATAGATTTTATGATGTTTTAATAATTTCTTGACAAGAGCTGCGGCCGCTATGCCGTACGACTGCACATTTCGTCGAATTAAACAAAAGCTGTCAACATTTGAATGCGGAATCGCTGTGTCGCTGTGACTGTTTCGAAAGGGTGTGCTGTGTCGCATCAATTATTACCTGCTACAAAAGTACGGACGGCCTATCACTATTCACATCTGATTGAATAATTCATTGCCCCATTGTGATGCACGAGCTTATAATAGCATTCGTGATTCTACACTAACAAAAAGCCATTCATCTACTTCAATAAGGGTTATCAACTGAAAAAATGAAATTCTGCTTATATTACTGATATCTGAGCGTACACAGCGATTTTCATTTGAGCAAACTCGGTCCCCTTTGTTTCTGTCTGCCCTCGTTGGAGGACCGCTTTGCTGCTGACGCAAGCTCTGAATTTGTTGTCGATCGTTGCCCTGCTTCCTTCCTTTTAGCTGCTTTTTAGTCGTCTTTTGTTTTCTTCTATCTTCTTAGACTTGAGTCAATTCCACAAGTTGGTATATTTTGATTCGGTGAGAAATGTTGGTTTTAACAGTTCTTCAGTGTGGAAACTGGGACTAAAAGTAGGGGAATTTTTAACTCAAATACGTGTATTATGAATTTAGGAAAGATAGAAGAATTGATTTTTAATTTATTCTGCCCTGTTGGTCATCAATAAAGTTATTTTTTTTACAATTGCCGATTTTCATCCAGTTTTGCTATGATTCCAGTTGATCAGGGACTCGCGTATAGTGAACATAAATTGTGATAAGTAAACATATATTGTGATAGTACATTATATTTAATACGCTATATTTATATTAAATATAGCCTACAACATGTAATTTGAGCAGTTTACCTAAATTTTTTACCTGAAATTTTTCTAACTTGAGTGTACTACTGTCACATTCACGGATAAAAAAAAACACACGTCCTATTACAGCAAGTATGTTGGCTATTGCCTTTATTAATTCTCGGAACAATTTTGGTGTTCTACTTTCATCCATCCATGGCAGATAAATATAAGCAGGAAAGCAAACTCCGGTGCACGTCCACATCGTTTTGAAGAGATCAGTTACCCTTTTTTCCGCGGGCTTCGAATCGCTTTCATGTCGGCAGTGTAATTTAAGAGCTGTTTTTGTATCGAAAGTAATTGAATTTGCCGTGCGGATTTTTCGTTTTCGATCTCACTGGCGAGGGAATGTTATCAGTGTTTACTTTTATTACTGTGCCACAATGTAGAGGAGAAATAAAATGGACGGAGTCTGGAAATTATCTTTTAAAAATAACTGTTCTCTCAATGATCAGCTTTTTTGCATGTTGTTGAGCAATGAAACTTATTATTTCACCATTGTGTGCTATTTTATATTAATCTCTTTTATTGTATTGTCACCTAAATGAACGCTCTCGGCGTCATTGAATAAATATCCTCTTAAATTAAATTCTGCTCTTTGTACTGTTTCACCAGCACACGGGAATTCGTGATATTTAATCGAAAAGTATGGAGGATTAGTTGAAATTTTTTGTTCAACTCTCTCTGTTAAATTTTCACTGTTATCATTACAGCTTTAGCAACAAGTGTTTGTGCTGCTTTATTCATTATGCAGCTATCAATCAGTCATGAAATGGTGTTAAAGTAGGATTCTTTGTATATTTTGATTATCATTTTTTATTTACGTATTGAAGTGTTGGAGATGGGAAGGGTGTTCCCAAAATGCGATTTTTAATTAACGACCTAAGATTAAGTCTTCTGATGATGGTTCATAATGCTTTGTTTTGTAGTATAATTTTTAGCAACGATATCTGTATTCGTTATGCATAGGTTTGCCCTGCCCTCTCTTCATGTACTAGGTCGATCAAAGGTCAGAATTGTAAGCGTCGTAGCTTTTCCTCAATTTTTTTTACTCAAAAATCACAAGCGCCGCCACCTGGTCCGCAAATAATGGATAATTTTCAACTTTTTTTCCGGCAAAAATTGCATAACTTAAAGGCTTGAATTTGAATGCATTAGAATAATAGCACCATTTTTCCTTCATGTGCACTTTTAGTTTCTTCTGAAGCATCTTTGGTGCAGTAAAAGCTCACCGCAAGATGATCCAGTCGATCATGCAGCTGCTGCTGCTGTGTCGTGGTGGTTATCATCGCTCTCCGACCTCTCATTATCTCTCTTTACGGATGTCAAATTTAGCTACGCCCTCTGTTAGCCTTCAAATTACTTAATGCTGGAGCCTCTGGAAATTTTAACTTACGTTGAGTTTCTGCCTTGTAGCATCCTTATAACCATTTGAAACAAAAAATTTCTCTTTCATTTTCGTTTTACGTCCTGTTTTTACCCTTTTATTCTGTAGGGTAGTTCTAAACATTCTTCTATAGTGCTGGATCAGAATAGTTTGTTGAATAATTGTACTTATGTTAGAATATTTTTAATGATTTAGGGTGTGTAAAGATATTTCTGGTGTTATATTAATTAGTTTTAATGCTACACTTATAAGTTCGATATTGTTGGAAAAGAGTGCCTGTTTGTTCAGTTCTAAACAAACACAAGCGTTTTCGTGTGTAATAATCCGTTATCTAATTATATGCCAAACTCACGCACAAAAACGGAGCACCTGCTTGCCAGCAAAATGAGTTTGATGTTTGCGATCATTAAAGTGCTAGCAAATGTTGTAGGGCTTTTAACCTCTCATTCAAAAGATAAATAGTTCGAATTAAATCAAAGGAACACTGCTGTTGACCTCAACGCTCAGGTGTTACCTCACTCTTCATGTTTAAATGGGTATTAACAATTTGCACCATCAAATGCTGAAATAAGTAAAATTATTAGTGCTCACCTTTCATTCGTACTTTCCCGTCACCCCACACACATAAAGAGTTATTATAAATTTGTATTTTAAAATTAGTGGAAATTTTAAAAAATCTTCTCGACAATTCATTAACTCGTTTCTTCCCGTGATCATACCGGACATATTATGAGTCATTGACAGTTAAGAAACCAAATATCAAGTGGCAAAATAATTGATATTCATAATTCTCTACAATATATTTATTCGTGTCTATCGGTTCTTACACTGCGCTAATGTAAAACTATCGGTAATTGTTAAATCAAAAACAATAACTGAATTCCAAGACCCTCTCCATAATTCATTCATTTGCATCTTTCCGTTCGCTGCTCCACGCATGTAAGGAGCCATTACCACCAACTGAATCTGATGTCAAAATAGCTCAAGTTTAAACTTATTTGTGTAT
Source organism: Platorchestia sp. MABIK (assembly GCA_014220935.1). Classification (NCBI taxonomy): domain Eukaryota; kingdom Metazoa; phylum Arthropoda; class Malacostraca; order Amphipoda; family Talitridae; genus Platorchestia; species Platorchestia sp. MABIK. Next base: position 43,559 of record JACJUY010001737.1, read on the forward strand.
TAAGAGACAAGCAATTAACCGTGAAGTAATGCTTTGAATGTATTTTGATTGAATGCATCTCCATTTATTGATGTTTGCTGCGTATGCCTGTGTTTTGGTAAATTTTCTTATAGAAGAAGCACCTATTCATTTCCAAGTATTTATCTCGTTTCCATTTACATTTTGCATTCATATTCTTCATTGGTGCCTTTTTGTGTGCAGCGCCACTTGGACAACGGCTGCGGCGCCCTCGAAGACACCCGCGTCAGCACGGACAGCAGGGCGCACGACACGAGCGTGAGAGCGCTGGCGTCGGCCCTCAAGCTCCACCTCTCGCAGTTCAACAAGCGGCTCCTGCTGGCCAAGGAGGCGCTGGAGGACACTGCCCGCTGCTACAACCTCCTCGATAAGGTGCGTTCTCTGCTTTGTTACCTCATTCAGGGAAAAATGGGAGGTCCTGATCTGAGAGTTAGGTAGGCCTTCTTTTTGTTGAAATGAAATGTTTTTAATAGCTGACCATCTTTTTTCAGTTCACTGCTTTCCTGTTTTTCAGCACCTATGACTTTCTTTTTCAACTTTAATCTCGTTTCATAACCTTCCTTCTGCACTTGCTGTTTCTATGCGCATGGGGTCATTTGCGGGAACACACCTTGTGCATAGATTCCACGTTCCATTGACTCCATACTGAATGGTGTCTTCATCCTTCCTCTCTTTGAACATCAAACGCACATTTTATGTGCGTTTGATACCAACCTCTTTAATACTCCTGATATAGATGCAACTTTTAAATATTCTAAAAAGGGCTGTGTGAAGTCGAAATTGTTTTATTAAAATAATTAATTATAAATTATGATTATAATAAATTATAACAATATGCATTCGGTAATATTATTAACAAATTATTTGCCATAAAGGAGTGCTGTGAATCTATTTTTATTTAAATCGTCTACATTTCTTGATATTTCTTCCCTTTGCTTGTGTTTTGGTTACCTTTTTTCCAGAATAATTACTTATTCATTTTCATGAATTTTTCTGGTTTACGTTAGTAACAGATCGAAAGAACAGTTTCGTGTTTCGATGGGACTTGTCTGGTACATTAATTCCTTTAGTTTTTGTATCATGAATTATCTGAAATGTTGAGAGAACTTTTTCGGTGTGTTAACTTGGTATTTCGCGTTAAATATCAGAAATACTTTCTCATTTTCGGCGACAAAATTACAAGATGCAGCAGTGTGCAGCAGTCGCGAAATGCGGGATTGTGGAGTGCACTACTCGACCGCTGTTAAGAGCTAGTAGAAAGCTAGGCATAGTAAACGAAATTGCCGCTGAAGTGTCTAAATTATCGCTTGCGCAGAGCACGGAAACCTTCAACGTACGTGCGCCCCCATCTCAAGTGTGTATAGTGAGAGTGAGTCGGCCAGTCACCTTTTAGGCTTGTATTATGTGTAGAACTTTTCACTAGGTACTCAGTCCCAAAGCTGGAGCTGTTCTACGGAACAGTAGAATCAATCAAAAGGTCATCTTACGCGCCATCACGAGGCGTTTTGGGGCAGTTCATTACACTGCACTTACCCGCCGCTATATGCAAACATCCACGCCTGAAGATGAGCTTTTAGGGCAGTTGTATCGGCGTAAATCTCATTTGTTGCTGTCGGATATTGGGAGGACCGAAGATGGCGCTTGAAGTACGCCACGATAGCCGTGTATGGCCTGCTGGTCAACACATAAGTCTCAAACTGTTCGCCCTGCAGCGCTCTGTGTGTACCAGGCCCCACATGTCTCGGAGGTGCCGTTCATTTAGTTTCCACCAACGCAGCAACAGTGAATACGTCTCCCAATCAGTGGGACTCTCAGTCCTTTCTCCATATTGTGAGCGGGTACCAGGCTCAGGGCTCGCCTTAGAAAGTTCAGTGGAAAATGCGCTATTAATTCGGTGATGTTTTCAGGGGAGTGAACGATGTCTACGATAAAAGGTTCTTTTTGAATTTTCGAGTGTATTACTTGAATTGAAATTATTCTTCGTAGAAAAGAACGTACCCTTGTTAAAAGAGATAACTCAAAAACAACGAACGTCGTCCATACTTTTGAAATTATATCTTTTAATTGGCTGGTTTCGTTTCTGTTCAAACACACTCAGTTTATTTTTATGCAATTTTAAACGTTGGGAGTGCTCATTTTAGCAATCAAAAAAAATGAAACAAGCTATGGTTTTTTCGATGCGGTACCGTTTTCACTGCTTCTACTTTACGGCCCAACCATTGCCTTTTACCGTCTCTGTAAGCCCCCATCGTTCTTGAAGTGGAGGTTAACAAACTCGAACTGCCTCCTCAGTGATGGATAAATGCAATTTATGTAACTCCTGGAATCCCAATACGCCATAGCATTCGCTACATGGGCATTCCCGCTGTCCTATCAGGTTAACAAGGCTTTTTATTCGGCAATCTGTTGCCGCACTTAAAGGAGCTACGCCCACCGCCAGACGGGAGCTTGGCTGCAAAAACTCTTACTTTCGGTTCGAGTACTTTAAGACCTAAGGGGAATTTGATTTCATTTTACGAGTGTGTGTATGCCTGAAAAGGCTGTTGGGAAGGAATTTTTAATTCGTGTTTTTTAATTGCCGGCGCGCGTGGAATTTTGCGACTTTTTTCCAATTTTTACGCACTTTTTCGTTGGTTGTTAATTTACGATTGAGAAACACGCGTTAGCTCAGGGAAATTTCTTGGAAAAGTAGCTTGGAGTTTGTGAAATGAATGCGTGCTGAATAGCTCTTGGAAATCTTGAAATCATTCTCTGGGCACAAAAAAAACATATTTCTAACAAAAATAGGCTTCCTTCTCAAAATAATCTGCAATAAAGAACTGCAAAGATATTCCAAAGTAATTTGCTTTATTTTTACCTGGAAAGCCTCGCAGTTCTGGACAAATTTCTCGGATGTGTTGTTGGTTTGAGTCTTATGACTCAGCCGTCGCCGCACGAAGAGCGTCTAATGAGCTCTTGCATTCCCGACGTGAGCCTCACCACCTCGGTTCTGCATACGAATCTTCCATCGTGATCACCAAATCATGAGGCTCCATCCCTCCATTGACTGAATTTTTTCGGCTATTTGCGTATTCTGACCTTTCCCGTCGTGTCTGTTTTCCAAGCCACGTTGGACTTGAAGAAGGTGTGTTCATTACTGCTTTTGTTTATTGAGTTTGCTCAAGAGTCGTCGCTTGTCCGAGACTGGAGTCTGCAGACATTCCCAGACTCGAGTACGTTGAATGAATTCTCAACTCTTCCGTTGTCCGGTGCGTGTCTAACAGGCACAGGTTTTGACTATCCAAAATCTGTGACTGTTAATTCGCGATTCTTTTATTGGTGCGAACTACGCGGAAGACTTGTATCGCACGCCATGAGCTCCCAAATACGTGAGAGAAAACGTATTCGTGTGTACGACTTTTATTCCTCGCGGGCTTCCACCAGTTGTGTGAGGTCCTGAATTCATACATCGAATGGTCAATTGAGTCTCGGCCTATTGTCGAGCACGCATACCAACCGACGTGCAAACGGTCGTTAATTCTTCACAAAGGCATGCTCGTGGAAGGCGCTGGCTCTAATAGCACAGATTTTTTATGTCCCGTGATGGGGCGCTGCTCAACTTTAGTCAGACTGTAATTTTATTTAGTGAATTTTAGAGCTAGAATATTTCAGCACTGAGTAGTTTCACTTTTTTCATGGGCTGATGTTTTTCAATCGTTCACAAATTTCAGCAGCTCTACGAGTACCCGAGTATTGGCTGCGCGATGAGTTGAAACGATTCTTTTCTCAAGTTCAAGCAATGAGCGCATGTAAAGCTTGTAGAACTTCCACTTTTAGGTTAGACTTTCTCTCATGTCCGAACATCTTACAAATTGCTGTTGCTGACAACTTAGCGCGTTTCCTTCCCTGTTTCCGAGGAGGAACATGTACGAGTACGAGAGGTAGGGATTTGGGCGATGAGAATCTCCTTCACATTCTCTGAGCATCGACTCGTGATTGGAATATGTAACATGATTTCTCTCAAGATGATGCATCTACACGCCTAGAGGGAAGATTTGAAGTCCTGAGCTGAAGGTTAAGTTGGCCTTCCTTTGTTGAAGTCGAGCAAGTTTTTTTGTTTTGTTATGAACCACCTTCTTTCGATTCATTGCTGATTTTTATCAACAGCCATCACTCTCTTCAATTTATATCTTGTTTTAAAACTTTTTTCTATCTTGATATATGAGGGCGCAGTGTGTAGGGACACTTCTTGTGCTTAGATTCCCCATTCTATGCGAAATAGTTCAGCCCTCATCCCATTCTTGGGATCACCGTTGTTGTCGTTAGAGAGGCTTAAACTGTCTTAAAACTTAATCGAATAACATGGGTCTCGCAACATCTTGCTGTGTTTCTTTCAGCCTTCCTTGATGAATTTTCTAGTTGGTACCTAAAGTGTACACTCGATAATTAAGAAGCTAAATCATACGCTAACATTAATTATGATTAGACTTTTTGTGACGCTCCATATCCAATATTTTGTCTTTGAAACTACACCGAGTAAAATAGTTTTAGTTTTCAATTATTGAAAAATTTCCTTTTCACCGTCATTTCCCCAGCTACTTATCGACTGCACTCTTATTTTAAACGAAAGATTCAGGTGTCCAGAAGAAAGGTCACTGGGTACAGGGAACCGACGGACTACGTCTACCTTTCTACCCTCCTCTGTTTAGCCTGGAGGTGCCATTTGATGTCTACCGTCGTATTCGGACGTGTTCTCGTCATGATCCTCATCATAATGACCCTGCAGGCTGCACGCAAATTTGCGGCCGAGAACTTTATTGCTGTGATCGCTACATTCCTTCTGATCTGCTGCGGGAGTGTGGTGAAAGTTGAGAAAAATTGTACTCTTATCTTTTTAAAATCTCTTGTCATTTGCATGGTGGTGTTCCTGAGAGAAACTTCGATTGAATCTGATACTCCTACGGTGTAATAAGTATCTCGGCATTCGTTTCGCCGACGCTGAGGCTGCCTGTTTCTGCCTGTTCTTCTTGTGTTTCTGAAAATGGGAAAATTGGTTGAGCCAGCGCCTTGCAAGTAGATACAAAATGGGACTCTGTTTCCTCTAGTGGCTCTTGAAAACGTAAAATTTTCGCTTCAATTCATTTCTTGTTCCTGCTCGTGAGCTCGAGAATAACCTGCTTCACACCTATTCATCGTGCTGTGAATTACCCACTTGAATGAATTCGTTGTCATTAATACGAAACGTTGCGATTCATTTCGAATTATCAAGTGTTCAGTCTTAGGTAAAATAAAGTCTACCTTTAAAACAGTTCTCAACTTGGTGTTCAGAAAATCGATATGTTTGGAATATGCTATTAATCAGAGCTGTTTTCACTCTCTCGCGTTCATTTTCTCAACTTTAAGACCTCCTGTACTTTCTATTTTCGACATCTCTGTAAAGTCTATATTTAACTTATGTCACTACTCACTTTCCAGCATCAAGTTCCTGCACAGGGCTGTGTAAAATTTGGGCAATACTGATGACGACAAGGTGCACCGAATGTGATTAATATCACAGTGCTGACAGTGTCGTCATCGTTACTCAGCTGTTCTGTTTCGGCTTCTTTTGGTCTGTCCTTGAGGTCTCCTTTTATCCAGGAACAGGCTACCTTTCCCCATTGTCCCTTAAATTGATTGGATATTTGCGATAAGGAGCGTCTTAAACTTACGGGGTATCGTGGGCTTTGTGACACCCTCTCCATCTGTAGGCATTTGTGCCCCTGATGAATCCATGGCTGCGATATATGGAGTGTTTAATTGCATGATCCTCCTCACTAGAATGCAAAGCTTTCTTCAATCTTTTCGTAAAAAGCTGTGTCATTAACCAATATTTTCATTGATAAAAAATCCTTGATATTTAACTAATTTTCCTTGCTTGACGAAGTTTTTTGAGCCTTTGAGTAAATTTATTCATGGTATTCTCTCCCGCATCTCCGAAGCTTGTCTTCTTCTGAGCGCCGCTTGTTAGTGAGGTACTTATGCATGGTAGTCCAGCCTAATGGTTGCGGGCGTGGTACTGGCAGGAAGAATAACAATTCATCATAACCGGGCGGAGAGAAAGCTTGGACACCGCTGCAACTATTTGACCTTGAACGATACACTCTCTTTTGCTATGTAAATCAAGCATTCTTTTCATCGGAGCGTTTGTTCAAGGCTCTGAGAGGCTTGTAATGCCTTTAGATTTGCTCATTTGAGGTGCGAAATTCCATGGCATCAATTGGACTGGCTGGGCGTTCTCTAATTGGTCTTGAATCAATCGCATTGTTTCGGAGAAAGGCGACTGCCATCTTCGTTTTTTTTCTCCTCGTTGTCGGTCAAGATAGAAGTTCGAACTTTCTTACCATGTGTAAGTGTATATTTTTTAGATTATTTAGTGATCATTTTCTATTGTTCGTTATCTCTACTATAAACAAGTCGTGACAAAATAACCATGTCATCCTTGGGGGATAGCTTTTTGAGAGTTGTTTTTATTGCTGGGCACTTTCTCCGTCTTATCGACGACAGCTTCGACCTTGTCTATGGCAAAACATCAGTCCCGAGGGGTTTGGTGTGCGTGTAACCAACCCATTAGTCGCTTCTCTGCTTTGACGTCGGTTTGTTTCTGGTTCGCAACCTGTATTTATCTCCGTGCGGTGATGCTGAAAGTGTTTTGAAGAAAGCTTGTTCGTTTCAGTGATGTCCTCTGTTTGTTGTTGCTCAAACTCTTCAAATGGGCATGTGTTGTATCTCAGCCAGCCATGTTACGAGGTTGTGGGACATTTTCTAGTTTAGGCGGTAAATAGGAAATGTGGTTATGAAATGGTAATCTCTATTGCTTTGTCAATTTTCCATGTCATTATTTTGCAACGTCTACATTTGAAATGAGCTAGCGGGAGAGAAAGCTCAGTCATGTAATGAAAATTACAAAGAGAGGAAAATTGTTATAATGTCGTACTGATGCCCAATTATAGTTTTTAGTCCTCTAATGACACGAAAGTTAGATGATTTATCACCAAGCAGCGTTCGAGGTTCTATTAGCGCTGAACTCCATGCATCTGTTCAGGACTTGTTCAACAGGTGTTTCCTTTCTATGATTGATCAAGCTTATTTTTTCTTAGCGTGCATAATAATCCGCAGCTGCTGCATCTTTTCTTTAAATGGTTGGTGAAGTCTGTAATATACAACACATGGGTCCGTACGTCTTATGTATGAGCGACATTAAGCGCGGAACAAAATCGTAAAATCGATACTCGTGCCAATTATTGGGATTTGTGAAGGTTGTTCTGGCTAATTCTGTTTAGTATTTTAGTGAAACGGGAAACTTTAGAGGTAGTGAATTATTGCTCTCACCATTTTATTTCAGGGAATTTACCGTTATTCATCATTTTTGCGTTTATCTTATTCTTTTCTCGTTCTACATATGTGGATATTGTTAAAATTTGACGCTCTTGTTTCGTGTTTCTTGCACCCGTGTTCGTTATGGACTGCTGCCTAGTCAAACGATTTAATCCTGATAATTTCATCACACCGGCTAGGATCAAATTTCGTGTAGAAGGGCTTCTGAAGAAACGAATATTGAGATGTCTCACAAAAGTCGTTAGAAGAAACTTGTAACTGAGGTTCATGGAATTGTTTCATTGCGAAAGTTGGTTTTTTCCTCCTTGTGTGTAAGTTGGCACTGTTCATTAATGCTTTTTTGATACCAAACAGTTAGAAATATACTTGTTCATAACGCTTTCATGATACTGTTACGTCATCATTAAAATATTTGTAACGTTTTCATGATGTTTCTAAACATTAACCATTAGAGATTGGGAGATTGGGAAATTGGAATTTTTGGAATCGACGAATCACTTCTAGCTGAAATTTTGGCTTACTGTGAACTTTTTTCGGCTAACTGAACTTTTTTGGCTAACTGTGAACTTTTTTTGGCTTACTGTAAACTTTTTTGGCTAACTGTAAACTTTTTTGGCTAACTGTAAACTTTTTTAGGCTAACTGTAAACTTTTTTGACTAACTGTAAACTTTTTTTGGCTAACTGTAAACTTTTTTTGGCTAACTGTAAACTTTTTTTGGCTAACTGTGAACTTT
>JACJUY010001737.1:52069-120075 GCA_014220935.1 Platorchestia sp. MABIK
TGAACTTTTTTGGCTAACTGTGAACGTTTTTGGCTAACTGGGACCTTTTTTGGCTAACTGGGACCTTTTTTGGCTAACTGTGAACTTTTTTGGCTAACTGGGACCTTTTTTGGCTAACTGTGAACTTTTTTGGCTAACTGGGACCTTTTTTGGCTAACTGTGAACGTTTTTGGCTAACTGGGACCTTTTTTGGCTAACTCATATTGAATTGAATAGCATACGGCAGCTCCAGCACACGCTTGAGGCGTTATGTACTGTTCAGGTATCCAGCTTACGCGATGGGAGTAGGGACCGACAGACCGACCCATCTAGCAAGCAATAAACTATTACTAAATACCTATAGGGGTAAAAAAGATAAATTCCATTAAGGAGACCGCCAGAATAGAAGAGACTTGGACTGGACTCGTAATAGGAGAATAATAAGGCTGATCCTAATAAAATGATGAGCCGACAAATGTTTTAGATGAGAAAAATAATTTTAACTTTCTGTGTTTTAACACTCCTGTCGAGAATAAAAGTTGTCATGTTCACTAAAGTTAAATTTCTCTTTCAAGTTTGGTCGAGCTTCTTACATTCAATGTTTCCCATTCGTACGTTGATTGAAGATCATTTAGTTTCTACAACGTAAAATTTGTCTCTTTTACTCGACTTAAATTTCCCTCGGGGGTGTACAACTATGATATTCGTGGGAATTAACGTCCCGTGAGAATGATGTTCGGTCCCGAGTTGAAGTTTTGTTGGTCTTCTTTTTATTTTAAATAGAATAGTTTATTTTAATTTTAATTAAGGACATATTTTCTTCGGTTGACTGCTGTGCTTTTTTAATCATCTGCGAATAAAGCGCTCATCAATCTTTTGTCTTTTTTCATAGACTTCTTTAATGAATGCCGTATCTCTGTGTAAGGACCGGCATGTGCTTACATTTCCTGTTCCCGTGATTCCATACTAAATGGTGCCTCCCTTTTTCCTCTTTTGAGAATAAATTTCACTTGGTTATGGAGGCTTAAACTAACTTCTGATCTTCGGTTGTTTTAGACGTAACTTCTTCGTCAGTTATAGCAAGTTTTCTCAATTGCCTTATCGAGAATGAAAGCCATTGTCTCCTTTATTCCGAGTAGGGTGAAATTAATGAAATATGTGAAAATAAATTTTATCTCTGACGTAAAGTTATCAATGTTTCTCTTCTGTTTTTATGATTGATTATATATATTTTCGTGTTAATAAAATTTGGAACTACTAACTTTAATCAGAAAAAAAGTTTATGAACCAATTTCACTTATACGGGCAATGGCTGGATCGAAATACATTGAACGTTTACCATTTACCGCCTTTCCAGTTTCTGACTGACTTTTCATAAAATTTCGGCTTAGCTTGAAAAATTAAGGAAAAAACAAGTTAGCTCTGCTTTGCTTATCCACACAGAGTTCATTTGAGCCCATTTCACAGTGTAGTATCATCCAGCGAATTTTCCATTCGAGTCCACAGTATATGCGTGTGAGCGTTGATGTAGGTCGGCTCTATTACTCACAACCGCACCAGTGACCGCAGACTGCGCTTATTGCGCATGCGTCTGCCGCTCGCTCGGACGCTCGGATGACGCGCGTGCTTTAACGTGACGGTGGCCTGCGCCGAGACCAAGCCGAGGAAACTCGCCGCGAGCCTTTAAGTCAAGGGAACAAGCCTGTTATTACCTTGTCAGACCTGGGAATTACCATATGTCTGTGTTCCCTCGTGTTGGATTTGAAATTTTGCGGTGGCGCTGGAAGAGGGAAAAGCTTTCTTCGTAGATTTTCATTGTTCGGTTTTACGGTTGCTTTGAGCTAAGTTTTCAGTGCAAATGGGCCACGGGTTTGTTCTGCTGTATTGCGTAATCAGTGAGTGCGGAATGCTCTATTTTCAAGTGTGGTTCTCCACTGTTATTTTAGAATTGGTTTTCATGTATTGCATTCTAATTCTGTTATTGCTAATTCTTTAAATTATTTTATTTCTGCTTTTTGTGGTTGATTTTTTGTCATGCCACTGGCCTCGTTGTGTTCTCGACGATTCTCACTGCTGCCGGAATTGCATTATCAAAAGAATATTTTACTTTACGTGTGTCGTTGTCTTTGTGAACTTTCCAAATCCGCGAGACAGGTTTATCTACCTTCATTTGCAAATAATTTGTACTTGTGTTCTATGACTGGATGCGAATATTAAGAATGTCAATAGCGCAATAAAACTTGGGTGTAATTTTCAATTTTCTAAAGCATTTTAGTTTCATTTTAGTGAGGTTATTGTTGCTAATTCCAATTCAATGTTTCAAATTTGGTAGCAGTTGCTGGTTTTCGAGCGAAACTTGAGTTTCGACTTCAGAAGATGAAATGTTGGATTTTCATACGGCACAAAGTTCTGTCTTTACTACATCTTGGGCCGCCACCAAAGCGCACTTACTCAAACAGAATGTGCTTTAAACTATCGATACTGCTGACGATTAGGGTCATCTTGCCCCTGTTATTTTTTCTACCATCTTGCCATAATTACCATTATTTAAGCCGATATCTTAAGGACAATCTGGAGCTTTGTCGTAGATTTATGGTTACCCTGAGGAGATCGGAGCGCCTGATAAACCTTACCCTCAGGCAGGTCGTGCCGTGGGTGCTGCTGTTTATTGGACTTAATGTCCAGGATTTAATCAACGTACCTGGCACCTCATGTGAGAAGAATTCCGCGAGTGTAAAACCGCCAAGCTTTTTTAGCACCTTTCGCCATTCGCTGCGTATGATATGATGTTCTCAGCTGTGCAAGTTCTGGCGAATACATTTTTGAAATTCGAATTCGAATTTATTGCTTTATGTTCCCTATGTTGTCAGTGTGTTGAATGTTGAAATAGTGAAAGAAATTGAACTTCAGGACTTATTTCAAACTGCCTGTTCTTTCAAGTGTTTCTGAAAAGAATAACCTTTCTCTGTTAAGCCTAAATCGTAGAAAATTTCTCTAAATCAGAGATTGAATACGAGAAGAAGCGTCGTCGTTGACCTCATATTCAAGTATCACAACATATTCTAATCTACTTCGCAATTTACTGACTGGGTAAAGTAAGGAAGCTAGAGTATAGGTTATTTTCTCAACTCCTTTGTTTTTGTCCTTGGTAAACAAACATTCTAACGCACAAAAATTTTCTGTTTCTTAAAACTTGTACTGAATTGCAGTACTAAGATGAAAGTCCCATCGTAATAAAGACAATTCACTTTAAACTGCTCTTGCACACATTTTTCTATTCATTCAGCCAGCTCCATATTTCTTATGTTTTACCTATAGTCTAGTTGCGACCTGTCCAATGCGCAAGAATTTTATCACTGTATTCCTAACTTGAACAATAATGAATTGCCGTGAATTTTTCTAGATTTTGAATTTTGAGGTTCGTAAATGGGAAAAAGTTTTACCTACGCATGAAAAAATTGTCCGTAAACACCATAGTATTTTATAAAATTTATGTGCTAAGCATGATCATGGAACATTAAAATTAACAATTGATGGATTCAGGTCAGAATCGTAGATTGTTTGCAGTTAAAAAGTTTCGGATTTTTATGAATTTTACTTTCTCGCAGCTATACGCAGATATCCACAGAGACTGAGGCACAGACTAAGGCACTCCTTTTGAACTAGGAACATAACTAAATTTGCTAACGCTCGCCAAGATAAATAACCTACCAATTTGACTGCCTCAAGTGCGTGCGACACGTGAGCAAAGAAACTTTCCAGTAGTTTTATGAAATTTGGCAGTTGTACTCTTTTCGTGCTCCTAGCTGCATTTCTGTCGTCATTCAAAAATCAATAAAGTCCATCGGCTCTTAATCTTGATGAGTTAACTACGAGAATGTTAATTTAATTTCATTCACAGATTAATACCCCTTGAGTTTCTAGCCAATTTGTGCTCCGGAGAACGTGCAGTCTAAAGTATACAAATTTTATTTTTACATGAACAAGTTTTCAACTCGTTCGATTCAGTTTGTCAATTAAACATTCGCATTTTTGTGTGTTTAACATTAATCGATTGATTTTTTATGCAGACGTACGAATGGGCGTTGGAGACGATGCGCGTGGTGAACCACGTGAAGACGGTGGGCGTGGCGTCGCCGGATCAGGTGGGCGCCGCAGCGCAGTCGCTTGCAGCGCATGCGCAAAAACTCCCCCCTCCATCTGCTGACACCTTCGCCAACATGGTCTCCCTCGCCACCAAGCTTGGCAACACGACTCTTTTGCAGCAAGTCAGGGTACGTTGATATCTCTTATGCATCCTTGGTTATGACTATTATCGTGTTCTATGAATGAATGAAAAAATCTCTTTATTCCCGATTAAGTGTACCCGTAGGATATAATATAGGGTACAATTGGTTTGAAAACATGTTTTTTTAAGACGTTTGGATTTGTGTATAAGTGTTGATTGTGAGCTGGTATAGTTACCTGGTTGTTTGATTTCTGCAAGCAAAGTTTCAGGAAGACCCAATGCTGTCTCAGCTGAAATGAAAATGCTTAATTTTAATTATTCCTTTGGAAGAGAAATTAGCCAATTATTCAAGTACTGTTGATTATACCATTCACGTTGTATTTAATAGTTTCCCAATCCCTTTCGTGGTGATCTCCAATGCATTTGTGTTATGTGGCCAGATGGGCGAGAGTCGCTGCCAGGAGACTCTGTCTCTGCTGCAGAGCCGTCAGGCGGCTCTCGTGAAGGCCCGTCGTCAGATGGAGTTCGACTGCCAGAGCTTCGTAGACCTTAACGAAGTCCTGGACAGCGACGACCCATCGCCTTTCTCGTGGTTGGTCGGCACACCCCTCAATAGTTCTGGACGCCGGCGCTCAGCGGCTGCTTCAACGGCCTCTAAGTCCCGGGAGACACTATCACGATGTTCGTCGTTGGACACAGAAGACGAAATGGTTTTTCCCGACTCGACCCATACTGGAGTTAAGCAACCACTAGAAGGACGCACCAGTTTAGGAGGCATCAAAGAGGTCCGAGAAAGCGTGGAGGAACTCGATAGAGATCAAGGATCCTTCAACGATTGTACGTCAGTGATGAAACCTCTTGGAAGCACCTTGGACAGCATGGACACATTGAGTTCTAATTTGCACCCGAAGTTGTCATCAACATTCAACACCAGAGAGTTCAATTCAAACTTCATCATGAGCCCAATCCATAGTACTAATCAAAGTCTCAATTTATCTTCCCATTCCGTGTCTCTCAACAACTCGGCGGCAAACAATCCAAGCAGAAATCGTTACTTGTCGTCTACTGATTCAAGCAACAGCAGTGGTGGCAGCAACAGCTCTTGTGGATCACGCGGCAGTGGCCAAATTTCCATTACTCAGAGGGTCGCTGACCATAAGTCCCTACAGAGGGCGAGTGCATGGCCATATGGAGCCGCGCTTGATGATGCCAGGCTTCAGCCAAATGATGGGTGTGTATGAACTATCTTGATGTCCTAATGTGACTAAATTGTTTGGTCCTTGATACGATACGCTTTCGTATTGACCGGTGATGCGTCATGACGAAGTGAATAAACTTTCTCACCAAGAGTCTTTGTTCAACTACAGAGCTTCACTGTTTGTTTATTTTTTTAAAGGAAAAACTTTCATTGGCCAAATTTTTTTTTTACTTAATGTTATCGTTCTTCCGTGTCTCATCCCCATTTCCTCGCAATCGTTTGAAAATTGAAAAATTAAAAAAATTTTCAAATCAGTTTATATGTGGGGCTTGGAATATTGGCCACCATTTTAAATTTCTCATTGAAGATGCGGCACTAAACCTTCAGTAAATGAACTGTAAAATGGCTGGGCAAATCTCCTCTCTCTATTAAAGCACCTTGGCTCTTGCTTATTCTTAGTTTGTCACTTGAAAGAAAAATTTTGCATAGAAAATAATGAAGTTATGATCCTGGCTCGTGTTGCGGGAACATCCTGTGTCTTGGGCGAGCAAAGTTGGTTTCATCTATTTAGGGAAAATATCTCATTGAAGTTCGTTGTTTTAAGTCATTGCGGTTTGAGAGAATTTCAATATTTTCAGAGGTATGTTGGAGAGCAGATTTGAATTTGAAATAGAATCCCGAGTCCTTTCGGTCTTTACTTTTATTCATAGTGTATGAATTACTAATGATATCTAAAGATACCATTTTTTTTATGTAATCATCACTGAACAATTATCCCCCAAAAATCTTTCTTTATGTAAGTTAATTCAAGCATTTTGTTAATTTATTGCTACAATAATACTGAGTACAATGTTAAATACCTGTCTCCTAGTATATTATCATTCAGACATTTATTAATCGAAAACTCACTCCACGTGAATAATGACTCACTTCCTAATAACTGTTATCAAAATCCGTTTTTTCAATGGTGCAGCTTAATGGAAGATGAAGACGAAGAAGAGCTGCTGGAGGAGACGTGCTGTGAAGGATCCTTGCAGGACGCAGGACGCGAGGCTGGAGGCAGCCTCCTGCTGCCGCCGTCGGCCGCCAACTCGCACCTCCTCACCAGGTCTTCCCAGCTCGACATCAGCAACGAGAGCTTCGTCGAGGGCGATCCCAAGAAGAACATGTGAGCCATTCATTTCATTTACAGATTAATATCTCTGAGTTTTTAACCGATATAGGCTCCGGAGAGCATGCATTGTAAAGTATGCGAATTCTATTTTGCAAAGACGAGTTCTCAACTAGTTATTTTCAATTAGATGCCAATAGGTGAGTCCTAATTGTTTTCTTTGGCAGGCTTGTGTCACATTGCATATATGTAGTTTGTTTACATTCTTTTTAAGATTACATCACTGTGTATACGATGTTGAGATCGAGAAAGAAATACCTGTCTTTTTAAGCTGGCTCGAGTGGCACAGTACTTCTCATTTCTATTTTGAGCGTAGTCTCAATGTTTGCGATTGTATGAACTCTTCCATACATAAAGGGTGTCCGAAAAAACGTACTCTCTCTCTTTGACTGCTCATCACTCATGTACGCTTTGATGTATGTATTTGTTTATTGATATAAATATAAGTCCAATGAGTGAATCAAAGAGAAAACATTAAGTATGAGAAAATTTAAATAAGAAAAAACGTTATTGTACATGATTAAAAAAAAATTCATGAGTAATTGTCAGTAGGAGGATGTATACATTTTTTGAGGGGACACCCTATACGTATAAATATATTTGTTGTTTATGCAGAGCACATGTTCGTGGCGGTAAGTTACTTGGATATACTTTAGATTTTTACCTAATAATTATTCATTTTCATTTTTGTTCCAGCAAACTGTGTCACATAATGAGTGAACTTATCAAGACCGAACAAGACTACGTTCTTTCTCTGGAGTACATCATTGAGGTGAGTGTCTTTCCCGACATTACAGATTTTGCATTACGTTTTCCATCATTTCGCCTTTAACCAAAGTGGGTATACAATGAAAGAATAAAGAAAGAAAAACCGTTTTTGTCAAAAAAAAAGTTGATTCATTATATTTTCAACACATTGGATTTTAAAAATTTCCTAATATAAATGTCCTTAATTGATCGACAAACCACACGAGGCGTACCATAGCCGTGTTGTGGCTAATTACGTTTGATGAAAAAGTTCACTCTAAAGTAGCTAGTGCACTGTTCTCCCTATTTATTATGTAATCTAGGCAATTGTAGAAGATTTAAGAACACACTTGTGGTATCGTTACATTATACTACGAAGCTAAACCGTCTCCTCGGGATTATTGAGGATTATGTTTCAATCTTGAAATATTATTCTAAATAGTTTTCCTGTTTTACAGAATTACATCCCTGAGCTGCTCAGAGAAGATATTCCCCAGGCTCTCCGGGGCCAAAGAAATGTTATTTTTGGCAACATCGAAAAAATTCACGAGTTTCATCGCGGGTATTTCCTGAAGCACTTGAAGCAGTGCGAGAAAAAACCCTTGGATATCGGACGGATATTCCTGAAATACGTGAGTCCTTAATTACATGCAAATATAATTTGGTAAATATGTAAATTGGCATAGTATTTTTCATTCACAATTTAAAATTTGACTCACTATTTTACTTGAAGCCTTCGACTTTTTTGCTTGTAGTTTATGTTTTGTTCACTAAAGTGTTGGTACATGAATATGAATTGAATACGTAGAATCCTTTTAGTTCTTTCACGTACTTATTTTGCAGTAACACAAATATCAATGTGCAGTATTGCTTTATTTATTTAATGAAATGTGCCCAGGAACGACAATTCTACCTGTACGCGCTGTATAACAAAAACAAGCCCAAGTCTGACGACCTCATGGCCGAGTACGGGTCGCAGTTCTTCCGCAAGAAGCAGCTCGAGATCGGCGACAAGATGGACCTTGCGTCCTACCTGCTCAAACCTGTGCAGAGGATGGGCAAGTATGCTCTGCTTCTCACGCAGGTGAGTTCTCTCTACACCTTGACTGGGATGGGTTAAACTCAAGTTCGATATTCAACTTGAATTTAAAATCAAAAGTTGTCAGCAATTTTATAAATGCCGAACATCATCTGGGTCCATTTAATACCATTAATTTTAAAAGATTGTCATCAATGGGTCGTTTTGCAGCAGGAAAAACTTGAGCACGACCTCCCGTGGGCCGTATTTCAAGCAACGTGTGAATTCTTATTTCAAGACGGGCTTTTGTCTTCATAAAATATTCAGTGATCTCATGAGATACTACATGAAGAGCTGTTCTCTGTAGTGACATTTGAACGCAACGTGTGTTTCAACGTATGAGTTTACCATAATCGATTTGTAGTGAAAGGATGAAAGCTGTTTTTCGAAAGAGTACCTCGTAGGAGTTCTCTGTGCTCAGTAATCCTACTTCTCTGGATGAAGTTTGTTTACTGCTGCAGTGTAACTTTAATAGCGGTATTTGCACACAATACATGATTCTAATGATTAATTTTCTGTTCTAAATTGCATTAGAATATCTTGTAATTTCGTCAAAAACAGACCTCAGCTCTTTGTTGCCTTGTTTCTAGAGAAAGGCCGAAACGGACGTAGTATTCATAATATTTTTGCAAATTCTTATGCTGATCCAATCATTTAACTTTGTTGTTTAAGGAAATAAAAATGACTCGGATAATCTTGCTGGATGTTACCCTCCAATTTAAAGCGTTTCGGTAAATTTGAGGGTGCGCTTTGTTTTGTCAGCTGGTGCAACTGACAAGCGGCAGTGAGGCGTGTCACCAGCTGACGGAGGCGCAACACATGGTGCAGTTCCAGCTGCGGCACGGCAACGACCTTCTCGCCATGGACTCCCTCAAGGACTGCGATGTGAGTTCGCTGTTCGAGTTACGTTCTGTCTGCATTAGCACTGAGACGCGAGGTCGTTGATCGGATTCGTTTGAACTTTTTGAAGCGTAGGTTTTTATTCCGGTTTTGTCTTGGTTTTATGCGTCGAATTTCAAAGGGAACCCCTATGTAAAGATATTTAGGTACATTTGGTTATTTGTTCTACCCAGTAATCTCTATTTTATCTTCATGAGTGAATTTTTTCAAATAATGCAGTTTATTAACCATTCAGTGTGCAATTTACTTTTAATGTTGCATTGTCTCTGAGATTATTTTACCAGAAAACCATCACGATCTTAATAAGCTGTATTATCATTTACGATACGCTGCGCAGTGAAAAGCTAAATGACATCCGAGTGCGTAAACAGGGAGCTTGGATTCATTTTGTGAGCGTTGACCAATTTTGACGAATTTTCTTCATCGTGCAGGTAAACCTGAAGGAACAAGGACAGCTCCTCCGTCAGGCGGAGTTCCTGGTATGGGAGGGCGGCAGGGGCAGGAAGACGACTCGGCACGTCTTCCTTTTCGAGGACCTCATCCTCTTCAGCAAGGCGCGCAAAGATCCGGAGAAGAAGGTTCGAGGCTTCAAATTCTGCTATGGACATTGAAGACATTTTTAGGGTTCTTCTGTGTTACGTGTTATAGCTTCCATTTCATTGTCCTTCTCGACCATTAGACTATATGTGTCTTCTTTTTCAGAACTTGGACATATTCCAGTACAAGCACAGCATGAAGATGACGGACATCGGGCTAACAGCCCAGCTCGACACCAGCACTAGGTTCGAAATCTGGTTTCGGAAAAGGAAGCCCTCGGACACATACGTCCTTCAGGCCGCCACGCTTGAAGTCAAAGAGGCGTGGACTGAAGAAATCTCGAAATTACTTTGGCGACAGGCCCTCCGAAACAGAACTTTGAGACAACATGAAATGTCTTCCATGGGCATCGGCAACAAGCCGTGCCTCGACATACGTCCGAGTGAGGATCAAATCAATGACCGCTCAGTCTCAGTCGCAAGCAAGCAGCGTGAGTTACATTCTAATTGATTTTCTTGGGCAGGATAGCTCGTCACATTGCTTGTATGTAGTTTGTTCATGTTTTGTTTTAGAAGATAATATCACTGTGTATACGATGTTGAGGCTGAGATCAAGAAAGAAATGAATGTGACTTGTTTTTTACATTAGCTGCGTTGAAAGTTGAACAACAGTTACAAAACATGAATTACTTTAGACGTTTTTTCATTTACTCAATTGTGCTTGCACTGATTTTTTTTTAATTGAGTTGATGATCACGTTCTTTCTGTCCCTTATTCACGTAAAAAACTATACATTTTTTGTGTGATCATCCATTTATATTTAAATAAAATGCATATCAACTAATGATCGTTATGTTAAAATGATTTAATTAGAAATAAAAAACTTGTAATTTTCGTGTTCCTCCTGCTTATACTCGTATTTATATTTTTTTCTTTCACGCTTTCCTTGAAATAACATTTTTGAACATCGGCCGAAACAAACGATTCATAAAGTATTTCCTGGCGTCAAGAATTGCAAAGTTTCATGTCATGTACGTGTAAACTGTCAAAGTCATGAAGTTGTGTTATCTCTTATAATTTTCATTACATGTATCATCAAATGTAGTTTAAGAAAGATTAGGAGTACATTGCCCTCAATCATTTTTCGACTAGTGACATGGGTATTACAATACTCGTGTGTGTGTGTGTGTATCATCTAAGTGTATTAACTTTAAGATATTTAAAAACCAATGATGGTACTTTTGTACCATCTCTATTGGAAATAAACTGTTTTTTTCTTTCTTTTCTTTTCTTTCGTTTATTGTCGTCAAGCGTAAATCAAAATCTACTTCCTCTTATTGCAGTTTAAATTAAAAAGAAAAAGGTAGTTAGCGAGCCATTTTTTTCGAATTGTATTTGTGCAAAATAATTAAAATATAAAATTTTATGATTGCTTAGTAAAATACAGCCTCTCTGTTACACATTAAAACGCCAATCAACTTCACTCAATTTCTACAGAACGCGTACTGCGTTCTTTGAAAATTACAATTTTTTAATTAGTTGCTGTAAATTGTGCACTATTTACAGCAACTTATTCTTGTACTTGGCGTAATTTGTGCTGGTATTATTTTGCTGTTATTGCCTGCATTTACAATGAAAAATTGATTACGAATTATACTACGATTATAAACGTTTTCAATTAAGAGCGCATTTCGGCCTATACTCGTTTTAGCAGAGCGAATTTTGTATTACCTTTATTTTTCATTAACTATATGTTGTACAACTACCTGAATTCATTATAGAAGAACGAATTTCGTATTATGTTTTGTCTGTGATTTTTTAGCATTCCGAAAATTCTTTCTCACTATGTTGTAAGACGATGCTTCTCCTTCATTTTCATTCGGGGATTAAATTAATTGCGTGCTTAACAATTAAGAGGCATTTTGAGGTTACATTTTGCTTCTTCATTTTCCTTCTCCCGAGGTCTCAAGTAATTACTCTTAACAACTTTTCTCATGATTATTTTCATAGCTGATCTTGTCTACTCTTCCGTACATAAATTAAAAAGTGGAATTAAGTTGCACGGCCTTTACTCTCTATGCAGCCACAAAGAATCAAATGATAATTTTCACATCCACTTTCCAGCGGCGCGACCTCGCCTGGAATCTTCGCTGTCTGCTGACGCAGCCTCCCCTTCCAACGTCGCCATCAGCTCTGGCAGCTCTGCTTTGCGTCGTCCTTATTCAATCATTTCAGTTTCCTCTTCGTCGTCTTCGAATTCCTCGTCGCAACCGTCTTCTTCCTCTTGTGGTGGACAAAACCCGCCCTTCATCGCCGGGACCATAAACCTGGGATTCGAGCCCGGCAACTCACCCCGACCTCTGCACCGCTCCGTCACCCGGACCAGCCAGTGCAGCGCTGGTGAGCCGCTTTTGGATTCCAAAATTGCTGTAACTTTAGAAAGAGAATTTCAGTGTATTTTCGACCATGTTTCTTTTCTGCCGAACTATCACGTTGTTAAACAGCGAACATTTAAGATGTAACGAGGAGAATGAAGTTCTTGCTTTGTCAGTCAGACTAGCCAGGGCAGCGCTGGTGGTCATCTCCTATGCTTTTAAAAATTGCTCGAACGCTAGAAATAAATAATTCCGTTTGTTCTATCCGTTTCCATCACTTTCGAGCTTTTGCGTTCTCATTCAGTTTTGTATTTTGAATTTGCCAATGTGACAATGTACAGAGGCTAGTGCAGTGCTGGCGAGCCGCTTTTGGATTTCAAAATTGCTGCAACATTAGTGAGAAAATTTATTTTTCTCCACCTTGTTTCCTGTCTGTCCATCTATCACGTTGTTAGGCAGCTAACATTTAAGGTGTAACTAGGAGAAAGAAAATCTTGCTCTGTCACTCAGACTAACCAGGGTAGCGCCGGTCGTCATCTCCTATACTTTTCAAAATTACTCGAATGCTGGAAATAAATCAATTGCATTCATCTCATCCGTTCGCATCACTTTCGAGCTTTTGCGTTTTCACTCAGTTTATATTGAAATTGTCAATTCGTGAAATCAAATACAAAAAATGTCGAACTTGGAATTTTCTATATCATAAGCCTTGTGTTCTATTTGTTTAGTATTCACGTGATTGTTCACTTTAAGATAAACTAAAATCTGATGTAATCTATTCACTTTAAGATTATGTTGTTTTTCTCTATGAATCAAGAAGACGTAGACGCTTTTCTTAACTTATACGGGTGCTATCGCTTTCTCAGAATCTATGACGTGATCATTCTTTAGTTGTCTCGGAGCAAAGCCGGTAGGCATCAGCAATACGAGTATCTTATGCGAGGATTATTCGCGTTCCAAAATGGAGACCTGATCCATAAACACTTTTTGACCAAAGACTTGTTTTATTGCTTCTACTCAGAGGTTGATGAGTGCCGGTTATGTTCATCCAGGCGTAAAGCTATTGTCCTAATATTTTGTACGTTCTATTAAAAATCAAACGTGAAACAATTCCACTTTTGTATTTCATAAGTTTAATATCTCGATTTTATTCATTTCAGAAAGCGGGATAATGGCTGACATGTATTCAGCCGATCCAGACGACCACTCTCATCATCACTCTCTTCACCAGTCTTTGTTAAGCGCTTCCCAGTCTTCCTACCGAGTTGAAAGATCCAACTCGACGGTCACATCTGTGTCCATTGACTCCGGCCTTTCTCCTGCCTCTGGACCGACTTCTCCATTCACGCATAGTCCGGCCTCCTACTCTGCCTCCTCTTCGTCAAATGGCCCTCCAACTGACCCTGCTAACAGCGCTTCTGCTGTCAGCAACGATATTTTGTCATCTCTTGCAGCTGTTTCTCTCGCGGAAACAACTGCCAACAATGAAAATAAACGACCAGTAACCAATTCACATGAAGTTTCTTCTTCTGCCTCATCCAACGCATACTCTTCTTCGTCTGGGAATGGAAGCTTTGAAGAGGCTCCAACATGTGAACCGGAAGATTGTGCTTCCTTAGATGAGAGTGGTGTCAAAACTTTATTGACGACCGAGGTGAGTGAATGAAATGAACAGACATTTTGCTCCGTATAAACTGAACAGAATTTTTTTGACGCTATTGTCGAGAGTAGTTTTATATCGTCTCCTCAACTACATCGTCGTGAGAATTTTAACAAGCTCTTTCTCTTTTTCAGGTGTAAATCGGTTCGTCTCTGATCGTTATCGGGTAAACTCAATGTTCAGGAAAGTGTAGCTTGGTAGATGCTGTATTTATTGTATGCGCTTCAGCGGGACCATTATTGCTCCTCTTACTTGTCTGCAGTCCGTCACTCACTCCATTGAGAGGTTTCAGGAAAACGTTTCTTGGAAGCCAATTTATCAAGAGGGTAACTGAAATACATGTGCCTGTCTCACCTTGCCCTCTTGAAATCTTAGTTTCTAACTTCAAGGCAGAAATAATTGTGTTACTACACAGCTTTTGCTTCAGTGAGTGTGCCTTCGTTATTAGATGTTAGTTTCGATCCAGTTGTATAAAATGTACATTGTTTGTTGCTGACTGTATTCTACGATATAAAAATTGTTAAATTAGGCAATTCTTCAAGTCTGTACGATGCACTCCCTTCTGTTATTGTTTCTTGTTATATTTACGTTTATTTCTCAGTACAACTTAATATGTTTTCTCACATGTCCTTCATTTGTTATCAACGATTTTCTCCTGCTTAGAAATTCAACTGGCTGAGTCTTTTTGACACAAACTCATTCTCATGTTTTAGGTTTCTCATTCTTCCCTTCGCATCTTTATTATTCATTGTTATTTACCTCTCCTCTTCATTTTGGGCCATTATCTTTTCTGTCAAGAACTATTCTTCAGAAATTTTACGAGTGAATAATTCATTTTAATGTATTATACATACCGTGAATTGCCTGTTGCATCGTTTATTGGTGCCAACCTAAAATTGTGGATAAATGTAAATGCGTACATCTGTTATGCAACCAGTCTCAAGTTAATGAACTTTGATGGAAGAAATTGCAGTTGTTACTCTTGTGTGGGTCTCCGTCGTCAACGAGCCCTTTTCTTTAAAACCGACAGCACAGTGTCGTACTCTTGAGCTCAGTTTACTAGGTAACGAAGCAACCCACCTATGTACGTTTCTAATCTTAATCCCTGATATTGTTTTCTGTGCTGTGTACAGCTTTGTAATTCGGTGTGATAGTTCCATCACTGAAACGAACTCTTGTATAGCAGTGGTAAGATTTTGTAGTATATTTGTTCAATAAATATACATCTTTATAGTGGATGTTGCTTATTAACATTTAGACAAATATCCTTATCCTTTTAACTTGGTAAATCAGCCGTGTTTTAGGTGTTCAGGATTTGATGCTATCAGTGGAGCAGACACTTAGTGGCGTCTCATTTTCAAGCTTCTGAAATGTAGAAGTTGTCTGACCTTTGAGTGTTCTTCAGAAAATTAGCTCTTGTTTTGTGCCTTCATTATTTTGTACCATAGCATCATTTGTAATCGTGCTTCGAATATAAAATTGAAACAAATAATGCTACGTTTTATTATCCTCCTCCCGTTTTTTAACCGTCAGCTTTAGCTTGTTAATCGTAAGCCTGCTATACCAAAAAATGTGCCCAGTTCTTTCCGGCGTATGCACACTGTCAATAATAGCTGTGATTTTGTATGCATTCCGATAACAGTGAGAAAAGTATTCTTTTTAAACTCCGGTGATTTTAAGTCATCTATGTAGGCTTGAGCTGTCTCGTAAAATGAAACGGTCAATCATCGATTTATGCATCATCGAACGTAAACCACAACTCACCCTGACAAAAATAAGCCTCAGTTAACTTATACAATGTTTGACTCAAATTATCAATCGCTAGACCACTTTTTATTCTCAGAAGTTGAAGTTGGCTTAACCTAATGTATAACTCTATGATCGATTAAATATGATCACATGAGTTCTTAACTTCCGCGTCTTCGTAGCGTCTAGTACACTGTTGAAAGCTTTTTTTCGTATATTGAATGCGGCTGCTAAGTTTCTATACCTTAAGAATTAACGTACTTGATGCGCAGAGGTGTTGCTCCACATTGAGAAGAATTGTAACGCAATTAATTTTATCCTTCACTTGGAATCATATTTCGTTATCAAAGTTAGCTCAGAATAAATTACTCATTCGAAACCATCGACACACAACACATCGTCGCAACCTTTGAGAAATGTGTAATAGAGATGAAGGATAGCAAAATGTTTTGTTGAACTGAAAGAGTACCAACTGATGAGTATTTTTATTCCAAACTCATGGTACTGTGGGTTGCATTTCTTTGCAATATATCATATATCCTGGATTATTTAAGTTTAGCTGACTTATACAAGCTTAGGTATGCGTTTAAAATCCGTGGGAAATAAAAGTTCACAAGTTCTAAACAACAGAGTTGGTAAAAGATTGTTTGTCGTAAATAAAGTGATGGGGCAGTATACGATATTTCAGGAGTTTCGCATAGAACCCAGAATGTCGATGCATCAAGAGGAATCATAAGGAACACCTTTGTTGTGGTTAGACTGGCTCAAACTGATTTATATGATTATCTAATTTCATTACATTAGTATTTTGTCTTGCTCTTTTTAGCTCACGTCTTGATGATTGCGATCACTGCGTTGATTTACTACTTTAGACTGCATTAGAATTTTTTTTTATATATATACTATTATTTCAAATAGGCAAATGAACAAATTACTGATTTATTGATAGAAATATGCTACTCCTCTGTTTCTTAATCAAGTGAGTTCAAATTTTCTCACTCCAAATTAGAGAATTCCCCACTGGTGGGGAATGGCGGAGTTGTCAAGTGGGGAATTTCGTGCATATGTTGCCATCCACAAAAAATTGATAGTATTTCAAAACCTAATACATTACATCCAAATATCAACTTATTTACCAAACAAAAAGCATTTACAGTCAATTTTAATAACTAAAACAACCATAATGAGGGATTGCATGTAATGTTTGGGTAGAAGTGACAACACTGCTGGGTGAGGAATGTCACATATAGGTAAAAGGAAGTACCTGTGGTGGGGAATGCTCTATTCTCCATCGATGCTGTGGTAGGATGGAAAGTTGGCTCACTAAAAAGTGGGGAATTGGCAAAAAAAGGTTAAAAACCACTGCGCTAGACAAAGACTGACGGTTTAAAATTGAACTAGTTTAATATCATTTAGTTACTGGGAACTTCACCTATGTGTTGTTTTTCAATATATGTTGTATTGAATGAGATACTGAATAGCGAAGACTGGCATGTAATTCCATGCACTTCTGTGCTAGAGATCGTTGATTTTCTTTACATAAATTTTTGCCCAATAATTTGCCAAATTAGCACAAAATCATGTAATATCAGTTGAAGAATTATCTGTCAGTTGCTGGACATAATTTGGGGGAAATTGAAAAAAATAAGAATGGTCATTGTTTCAATGCGTTACGATTTAAAATTACCGCGAACCGTAGCATAACTTGGGCACGCGAAGAAAATTTTAATTGTTTCTTAGTGAAAATGATGTCTTTCCTATAAACTACGAAGATATAGTGGGTAAATTATTATCGTGTGTAGGTTTTCTTGAGAAATGATAAAGAAGACGCCAAAAAATTTAAATGCACATGACAGGACCAGCAGAAGCATAACATTCATTGCGTCACCGGAGAGTCAAAACACAAACGTCAGCCATGGCAGACGAGCAGGTTGGTGTTGGTCTTGTTTATGAATTGAAAGTTCATAATAAACTACTAACGTCATTGTCAACAGATTTAAGGCTTGTTGGAATGTGCTCTTTCAAGTTTTTTCAGCTTATTTTCTAAAAACTTTAATGTTTAAACGTTAAAGGTTTGATGTGTTTTCAAACTTGAGTCGATGTCTCTGTTGGATATGTTGTGGTGCTGTTCGTGTAGAATGCCATTGTTGTGGATACTGAAAAATTTTCTTTATTGGTAATAGTGTCAAAATTTTGGTGTACCGATTTTATTGATCAATCTTTAGTTCTGTAATTTTCTGTGCGCATGAATCTTGCTTCCGTTTCGGTAAAACTCTATTGCGGTTTAGAAATGGAATAATTTAGTTTTGTGGTATTTTTATTTTATAATCCACAACTTATGCTGTTCATAATTAGATGATGAAATATTTTTATCATATGTTGTTTCTTTTATATCTCTTATCAGTGATAGTAAGTTCTTTTATTCGCTGGAAATCTGTTCTGCAGAGGAAGTTTGAAATTTAGTCTATCGGCTGCTCTCACTTTGTTCCTCCAACAAAGTTAATATGCACTTCCATGCTGTTCATGAATGATGTGCAAGACCATAGGAACCCATTTGATATAAAATGATTAAGCTTTGTAATCAAGAAATTATTTTCAGTTCAAAAAGAAAGATTACCATTTGCTTAAAATCAATCATAAATGTGATGTCTAATAGATAGTAAAATTTGAAAATAGCTGAAAAGGAAGTGAAAAGCAGAAAAATTTAGGGTTGATGTTAAGGAGAAGCTACTAATTGATTTTCAAAATTTTGTTGGTTAAATCATGGTAATTACAACAAAATGAACAACTTATCTTCCATACAGTTTTTGGGACAAATGAGTATTCAATAAGTTATAGTGGTAGGTTACTTACTGCAATTGTAGTCTTTGAAGCAGGAAGAAATAATTCTGAGCGGGAGACTACGAATGGACTCTCCCTTTCAACGCGCTCAAATCATAGTTAGGTTATGTTAAGTTATGTTAATTTATGTCAAGTTATGTTTTCCAAACAAATAAATTTTAACAATTGAAGTAACCTGCGCCTAAAACTTGTGAATTGATTACTGTCCTCTCTTCAACGTTTATTTGAGCAAATTCTAGCTATCAAAGACAAAAATTAACATACCGCTATAACTCGTTACATACTCATTTGTCCCAAAAAGTGCATTGAAGAAAAGTTGGTCGTTTTGATTTAATTGCACTGGTTCAACCAATAAAGTTTCAAAGACCTATCTATTGGTAGCTTATCCTTAACATTTACCAAATTTAGTGTAGGAGTTTACATAACCCATCAGGAGAGTAAAAAATTTTAAAGTGGATAATTCACTGAAAATTGAAAGTAATATAGAGAGATATATAGTATAGTGTTGTATAGTATAGAAAGTAATATAAAGAGTATGAAGATTTTTTAAGATTTCTTCCCAGATTCAAAAATTTTTGCTGCAGTTAGTGAGAAATATTCCTGTTGGAGGATCTAACAATCTCCCTGTATCTACTAGTTTCCAGTCAGTTGATTTTTTGCACAAAATAAACTTTTGCTCTCATAGTTGAAAGATGTCAAGACAGGATCTTTGCTGAACATTTATTGGAGTCCGTTTAGGAAGGGATACATTAGAAATTTAAGTATTTTTTTTTACAATTTTGCATTGGTTGCTGTATTTAGTATTAAGTATTTTATTTAGCATTTTAAGTATTGACAAACCTGTAATTTTTTACCCTCTGTTATTTTGTATAATATTAACTCAAAATACTCATTATAGACCAATTTCATATATGGGAACAACATTCATCATGTAAAAAATAGGTAGTAATTTTTTGCTGTTGAAGATAGTAAAAAGTAGTAAAATTTGGAAATGAAATATCAGTAGACATCCTGTTAAACTAAGTTCTCTTCTAAGGACAGCATTTCTTAATATAATTTAAATTTACCAAAAAAATATTAATCCTAATTTTTAAGGTGTCAGTTAAAAAGTGATGGCAATTCCTAGCAAGCCAAATTTAAGAAAAGTTTCATCACCAAGTAAAGCTGTGTGGCTGAAAGTCATCTAGTGCTTGAGAAGTGTTTCAATGTTTATGATTCATAAATTTTTGTACTCTTCAAGAATAAAAGTGAACTGTTTTTCTGAATTCTGAAACCTAAAGTAATTGAAATTCATTTTTTGATATATTTATTGGTTTATTCTATGCCTTATATGCATTTTTGATGATCAATTCAAGATTTGATGTCTTGATTTGAGTTGAAGCTTTAAATTTTGTCACTCAGTCTGTATAGAAATAAACATTACAGATATCCTATGTTATTAGATTAAATACATAGCATCAAAGGAAAAATTTACACTACTAATAAATACTTTATTGCAAAGATTTATGTACAAACATGTTTGTTTAATATGCCAACTGCCGTAGGTCAAGTTGAAGTTCAATGTTAAACACAAATTTGAAGTCAATTGTAAGAGGCAATTTTGAAAATAGCAATGATTAACTGGATTGTGCTTTCATTTAACTCTAAAGTATTTATGAAAATTTGGTTTGTTACTACTTTAGCATTGTGAAAAGGTCTACAGCATTATGAAAATTCCCTCCGTATACCACCGGTGGCTCACATGACAGTTGACGTTTTGATTTATAAAAATTACACTTAGATTTGCTGCTTTAATTTTAACGCAAAATAAATGCATTTCCTCAATTTCTTTCTGTACAAACTTATTTTTGATTGTAGCATGTTTGTAATGTACTGCTTCTATTAAATAACAAATTATAATTTCTTTGCCAAGGAAAACAATGTTAATTGGTTGATATTGAATTTGATTTTGTTAATGAATAATATGCTATGCACATGTGTAATTGAGTACAGCTGAAATAGTTGAAAATGTTTATAGAATATGCATTTGGAAGAAACAAATATTTGGTCTCATTACCTATTTTTTTTAAATAGAAATCAAGCGTAACTGAATAACAGACTGCAGTGTTTTTTGTTGCAAATACATCATTCTTATGCTTGAAAACTAAATATTAAATAACAAGTGCTTCTCTTCAAATTGAAAATTAGAATTAATTGAGTGAACTCTTGAATCACTTTGTCATTACGCTATAGTGTACACATCATTTCTTTGGTCAGAATTTGTCCTAGTTTGATGAACAAGTCTATGTTGCTACATTACCAATTTGATGTGAAGGAGAGCAAAGAGTGATATATCAATTTATAGTAGTGGTGAACCTATACCAATTTTTTTTGCCAATACCCATTTTTTTTGTTGATACAGATACTCCGATAGTTTGACCGATACTACAACCGATATCGATAGTTTTACAATTGTATTATAAAAAACCATTATAAGCCCTACATGGGTATTATGATAAAATTATTTACTAATATATCTAATAATATAACAATATTTACTATAAAGTTTTTAGTTAGTAATAATAACACTGCTCATGCTATGTTGACTATATTGTTGAGAAAAAATAACAAAATGAAATCCATTCGTAAATTAAAGGTTCACAAACACACAACCAACTATAAGATTGTTCAGGAATTGTTCAAACATCTTGAAATAGAAGAAAAATGCAAGATTTGAAATGGATGGGAATTTACATGCTAAATCAAGATGAAATTATTAGCTTCATAATATTTGATGATTCAGAAGCTAAGTTAAAATAAAATTTTCAGCTGCTTCTATATTAGATTTACAAAAACTTTAAAATCCACTTTTAACTTTATTTAATTGGTTTGATTTTTTTTAGCCTGTCACATACCTTAAGAAATGGAAATTGGGTCAAACAACATAGGTTTTAGTTGTAAAAGTATAATGATATTATGTTACTACCGTGTTAAACTATTCATGCTACGTAGCTTTCACTTACTGATCGAACGTGGTTCATCGAGAATTCAAAGTAGTAAATTCAGTTAGCAGGCCTGATTAAATGCTGTAATTTAACAGTTAGCTAATTAATTTTCTAGGTATGAATAGGTTCTTTATTTGATTATACTTTTACTTTCATGACTTTTGACCTTTATTTTTGATAAAATACGTATCATTGGAAAGTATCGGTAAAGTATCGGCTGGATTTTGCCAATACCAATACCAGTAAAAGTGGCCGATACTGCCAATACCGATAGATCGATAAATCACTAAATATAGCAAAGCAGTCTCAGTGTAAGCTTGTGACTGAGAGTTGATATAGTAGGCTCTCTTTCTCAAGCATCTATATTTTATCTCCATTTGCTCCTGCTTGTAGGATCTTTTTTATCCTTGAATAATTATTACATTCATATTTAGGCTGTTGAATTTCTAGATTGTAAAACTGGCTATTAAACATTTATGCATCAAGAATGATTTTTTTTATCCATGGTTATCAGTATGTTAACACGTTTGTTGCGATGCGACCCACCGGTGGGTCAGGGCCTATCTTCTTGTCTTGCGATATGACCCACCGGTGGGTCGTATAGCTAAAATTTCATTATTTTTAAAAAACGCTGTTCACCACACATTTTTGATAAAATAAACCGGCAATTCACTGAAATCATTCCTTTATTCATCTACTTATGTAAATTTGACAAAATCAAATGGAAATGACCGTAGATTATCACAACTTGACCTATACAAATGCTATCCTTAGAATCACAGCCTGGACCATATGAGAAGTACTATCTACGATTGCTTGGTTGAATGTTTGGAATGAAAACAAGACAGGCATAGAAAAGGAGTACCATCACATGAATTGCAGTAGGTAGAAACCTTTTTGGCCTTCTTAGATGCTTCACGAGACCCTTCATTGAGAGATATTATCTCGTAGCAGCCAACGCAACGCTTCCTTGATTTTCGCTTTGGACCTTCAGCTTGCGCTAAACAGTGAGAACTCGTGATGAACATGCTACATTAGCTGAAGAGCATCTCCCAGGCCTCAACACTTCCTCAGGAGAATTAGTCAAAAGGGATAGAATTACAGATTCTCTGAAATTCAGTATTGACCATTTTCGGCTACCGCAGTAGTACTTGTTGAAAAGTACCCACGCGTTGACGATTGAGACGCCAGTTAGTAGCTCCATAGCGACCTTCTTGTACCATTTGATGTTTTTCTTGAGTGCTGAATAATATGATGACATTTGGTCACTAATGTCAACTCCTTTTTTCGCCACATTATAATCGAGTACGCTTTGTGGTTTCTTTACCTCAACGCCATGACACGTTTTTTTGCCTGTTTGAATCAGAGATGCGTCGTGCTCTGGAACTGTGGAAACTATTATAACATTTCTCTTATCTTTCCAGTTGAACACTTTTATCTGATCCTTTTCAGCTGCAGCAATTTCTCCCTTCCTAAGTTTTTTCTGAATCACTCTAGTCGGAAGATGTTTCCGATTGGCACGCGCTGTACCACACATGTACGTTTTCCGTGAGAGCAGGAATTTTGCAAGAGGAATGGAAGTATAATAGTTGTCCATAAAGATGGTGGCACCGATGTCCATCAAATCACGAGTAAGGCGAACGACAACCGAATCAGAAGCACCCATAGAGTTTTCACTCACTGATTCTCCACAGTAAACTTCTAAATTCCAGGTGTATCCTTCTGGTGTACAAAGCTTGAAGACTTAGCATCCATATTTATGCGATTTTCCTGGAATATACTGGCGAAATATCACTCTTCCTCTGAAAGGTACCATCGATTCATCAACTACCAAGTCAGCCCCTGGTTTGTATGTTTTTTGAAAGTTGGTGATCAACAAATCTAGAAGAAATTGGATCTTACTCATTCGAGATGTACCAGGCGCAGCATTGTCACAAAAATGAAGCATACGAATTAGCATTTGAAAACGATCTCTCTCCATTGAATCTGGGATCAACTTTCCTGGATACAGCTTGCTTTTAGACCAATAAAGGGTAGTTTTGGGCAAAGGATTTATTCCCATTAGGATAACGACACCAAGGAACCTTTTTATTTCTGCACTATAGGTTGGGTGCCAAACCTTCAATCTCGACTTTCGTGTAATTGTCTTCGCAGCAATAACTTGATTCGCAAATCTGTTTGTTTCTTCCACAATGAAATCAACAACTTGATCAGTTTCAAACAGTTGATATACGTCAATGGGCCACACTTTAGCTGTATTTGCAGGTAGCACCAAAAGCTCTTCNGCTGACGTAAGAATCGCTGTCTGATGCAGAACTCTCTTCTTCATATGAAAAGTCTTCAGCTGCATCAGGTGGATGAGGGCTTTCATCAGACTCTTTATCACTATCATGTTCATTCTGCGGGTTCGACAATCCATAGAATTTTCTACTATCCATTTTCTGAAAAGAAAAAAGGTCGTTTAGGAGGGTAGGTACATCAAAACCTTCCAAGTTAGGTTTGAAGGTATGACCACCGGTGGGTCGCATCGCAGCATAACAATAAAATCTCGCTCACACTGCGATGTGACCCATCGGTGGTCAAACACTTGTATGGACACGAGTGGGTCGTAACGCAGCGAACAGATAGAAATTAGCTTTGCGTGCGATACGACCACCCGTGGCCAAACTTTTTTATCACTTCAACCGAGAGTGCAAGACACAGAAGTAACACACACGTCATCTCCCTTCGACGCAAAGCGCCAAACAGAAGTTATACAGAAAACCAAGAATCGCATTGTGGGGTAACTCAGCCACTTGGCAATCGCAACTAACGTGTTAATTGTGGGTCAAGAAATCACTAATAAAATAAAAGTTTTGCCTGCCTGGAGTTTTTTGTATAACATGTAGAATTGAATGTACAACTGGAAATTCACATGCATTTTCTAACAATGTGGCTTCACTTTCTTGAAATTGCAAAAAATTGTTTTATGGCTTTGTATGCTATTAACATCGTATTATCAACATCCCTCCTTCTGAAATTAAGCATTTTTCTAAGTAGCTTGTTTATACCAATGCACCTTCAATTTTCGTAGGTTCATTTTGGAGTTATTTTAAAAATCTTGTAGAGATGAATTCTTTTTCCCCCCTTAGGCAAGGTACAAAGTGCAAGGACTTGAGCTGAGAGTTAGTTAGGCCTTCTTTGTGTTGAAATAAAATGGTTTATGATGTGTTAAAGACCACATATTTTTGGTTCACTGCTGTCCTGTTTTTCAGCACTTACTACTTTCCTTTTTAACTTTGATCTTGTTTCATGAACTTCTTTCTCAACTTACTGTTTCTATGCCCTTTCTGCATAGATTCCACGTTCCCTTAACTCCATACTAAATGGTGCCTTCCTTCTTCTTCTCTTTCGATTGCATTTGTTTGGTTAGGGAGGCTTAAACTAACTAATAATCTAATCTGTAAGTTGGTTTTTCTTTTAATGTTCAATGTTTAAATGATTAATAATATAATGTAATGTTTAGGGTTTAATGTTGCATTGGATTTTGTTACTTTGAGATTGTAACTATGAAAAATTTGTTTCAGAGGATAATTTGAGTAGTTTAACTTACAAATGCTTTAATGCAGGAGGTGGTAAAGCTAGAGCTCCTGTGCAAACAACTTCATGAAGCTGCCAACAATGTGCAACGGCAAGAGGCCGAGAAGGCTCTGGTTGAGTTCCAGAGTGGAGCGGGTGGCAGTGACACTCTCGCTCAGTGCCAGATGCTGCTCGAGAGAGCTCACTCTTCCTATTCACAGTACCTGGCCACCACAACCCTCACCAAGATGGTATCAAGGAATCCATGCACATTAACCTTGCAGCAACGGATACATATACGTAAGTTTGACCTTGGCTAGTTTGAGCTGCACTGTAGTTTTTTTCTGTGGTCAAATTTTTCATCTTTGTATTTGGAAGACCTCTCTAGATTTTTTTGTTTGTTCACCAATCTAGGAAAATGGAAGCTCTGACCTACTGGCACTGAATAAGCAATATTTGTTATGAGATGAGATCTCCAGTTGGTTATTGGGATTAAAGAATTAGTGTTTCAAGAGGCCAGTATTATTTTATGGGAGTTAGTCGCATAGTTTCAAATTGGGATTAGTCATGTGAGCATATGTAATTGAAGATAAATTGACTGTGTTTAAATTTAACAAATGATTTCTTAGGTCAATGATGTTCTATGAAACAGTTTAAAATCAGGAGGTCTCACCAAAAAGAAATACAAAGTGAAAAATATAATTCATTAGGTATTTGATGCATTTTTGTTCTGTTACAACCATATTCTTCATTGAAACCTTTTTAGCAAATACTAAACGTTTTGATGAAATATCTTTGCAAATATTTACCTGTAATTACTCTACCAAAGACTGTTAGAAAGATGTTTGCACAAGAAAGTCAAACAATAAAATGTTCATGCCACAATTTAATTTTATTTCAAATCTTGTAAAAGAAGTTCTTACAGCTACTATTTAGTAAATAATTTTATTAAAAATATTGGGGATATGTTTTAAGCTTTAATTCCTTCCACGTGTTGTCCATTTCTGACCGCACTTTTGAGCGTAGATGAAACAACTTGTTTGATCAACTGTCTATCATTTTTAGTGCATTGGATTCATTAGTGATTCTTTCAATTCTTCTGTGTTTTAAGGACCACTAGAATATACTTTTTTTATCAAGCATCCCCATAGAAAATTATCACATGGTGTTAAATCTGGGAATCTTGGAGGCCAATCAATTTCTTGGTTTAATGCAACTATGCAGTCATTAAAAGCTTCTTACAGCTATCAGTCTGAGCCGGTGCATCTTACTGTATCCACCAAATTTGGTTAACTCAATTGACATAAATATTCTCAATCTCTAGGATTGCATGTTCAATAATAATAAAGTCAAAGTACCCAGCACCATCATCATAAAATAATTCTGCTTGTTCCTTCCTTAGTTAGTTACTTAGTCCGTCCGGTGCGCTTTCCACCCTTCATCAATGAATACAAAGACCATTGCAGTAACTATGACACAACTTGATCATAAAGTTTTACTCCTTAAGATTACATCCCTTAGCTTCATCGTACTGTACATAATGCTTTGAGCTTCAAGCAATATCATAGTTTTGATTGACTGTCGTTACCGACTAGCGTAGAACACGTCAGGCTGAGATAGGTTATGTTAGGTTAGCGTAGGTTAGGATAGGTTTATATTTAGATAGGTTTATAGGTTATGTGGGATTAGGATAGGTTTTGTTGGGTTAGGGTAGGTTTTGTTGGGTTAGGATAGGTTTCGTCAGGTTAGGATAGGTTTCGTCAGGTTAGGATAGGTTTCGTCAGGTTAGGATAGGTTTCGTCAGGTTAGGATAGGTTTCGTCAGGTTAGGATAGGTTTCGTCAGGTTAGGATAGATTATATTGGGTTAGGATAGATTATATTGGGTTAGGATAGATTATATTGGGTTAGGATATGTTATGTTGAGTTAGGATATGTTATGTTGGGTTAGGATATGTTATGTTGGGTTTGGATAGGTTATTTTGGAATTATTTCATGGGTCCACCTAGTTTTCCATCCAATGATATTGACCATGAAATTTCCATGGGTCCTGTTGATTGATATTATTGTTGTAAAACACTGGTCCAATAAGATGCCCATTTCTGCAAATTTTGGCTGAAATGAACACATTCGTCTAACAAAATGTGTACCTCAAAATTGAATGTAGAAGGGTTATTCATCAGTGCATATTGATGTACATTATGGTTATTGACTCTGACATTCATGAAGAATAGTGTTTCATTGCCAATTATAATGTTGCCTGAGAAATGGGCAATTTATGGAGAAGCCACCAAAAAAGTCTTCTGCACCGACCACAATCAGTTTGAAGAAGTTGATGCTTGACATGCATCATATAGGGGGGCCATTTCATGTCGTAGTTTGCAATTCGGTTAAGTGATGATTTTGACAGTAGCAGTCCATTCTTTCTATATGACACCCATAGATTTTCTGTTAAATGTTGTTCTAGCGTTTTCAGTATTTGCATTTAAGTGTATTTCTCATCTCAGTCCTGGATGATCTTTAAGATTCAGCACAGTTACTTCAACTGTGAATGTTTAGATGCTCCTCGAAATTAAAGACTTGCTACGCAACGGTCGCCGTGGGAAAGTCATTTGAAACGAATCTTTTATATCTTTAAAAATTCCAGTGCTAATGTATTTTGTGACCATGAATACCTGTTCTTCCATTGTTAATTGCATTCTTTTTAATAAGGAGGTTAAGATTCCATTGTTAATTGCATTCTTTTTAATAGGGAGGTTAAGACAGTTGTATGTGAGAGTATAAAGATAGTGGAATTTACACATAATTAGCACATTCTTCATATCAAATATTATTAATGCAAATACATGCCAAGGCCCAGTGAACAGATGATTTTGCCAATTTTTTTAAAACATAAAGTTGTGTTAAATTGTGGTGTGTGAATTTTATTGTTTGACTTTCTGGCACAAACACGTTTCTGACAGCCTTTGATGACTTATTACTGGTAAATATTTCTCAAGAAATTTTGTCAAAACTCATAGCATTTGTTGAAAAGCATTTAAAAAAATATGAAAACACAATGGGAATGCAGCAAATAGCTTTTAAGTTAATCTTTTTTTCTGTTTTTTTTTGTGGGACACCCTGTAGTACAAAATGATGTGTGAGTGTTGAATTCAATGAATGTTAATTTTAGTCACTCTAGTGTAAGTGACCGTGCAAATGCATTGTAGGGTGTAAATTGTAACAATCCTAAGTGTAGCTGTGTAAAATAATTCTTGTTTGTTCTCATCATTAGCAACAATTATTTTAAGGGAACGTTCCAGCCCAAATGAATAATGAATTAAACAGAACCCAACACTATATAGATAACTAAAGCTTTTCATGCTCTGTGTCAACCCCATGTGCTGTCACTTCAGTAGGTCTGGTCTTGCATAACTCATGTACCTGTGCTACACAGTTGACCTATCTAGCTCTATTACCACAAAGGCTGTAAGCTCACTGTATATCATTTGTAATTTTGCTTATTTTACCCACAGATCTGGTTTTACATAACTCGTGTACCTACCTACAAGCACACAGTTAGCCTGTCTAGCCGAATGGCTACAAAGGCTGTAAATGTACTGTATATCATTAGCTATTTTCTCTAATTTACCTACTCATTTCAGGAAATTATGTGCTGAACTACCTCGGCACACATCCCAAGCTGGTGCACTACGTGAACCAAGGTCTGGTGGAGCTGTTTGCTCGGATCACAAAGCTGGGCTGGTATGATTCCGTTGACAAAGACAAGTGGGCTTTCAGGGACGTGCTGGCTGATGTGTCACAGTTCCTCAAGGTGAGCTGGTTCTGTTTCCACCATAGGTGATTGTACTGTCTGTACTCTCATAATTGCTCGAGTCTATAACAGGTGTTTTAGTTTTAACAGGTGCTATAACAACTGGAACGCAGCATATACTTAATTTGTAGAAAACATGTTGCTTGTCATTGCATTGCCTGCTGTATTTCAGTGTCTTCTTGTATGCAATGCAAACAGATTCATGTTTTTATTGTTCAAGGGGTTGGATTGCTGCTGTCCTCATACCTCTCGTTTTTCTTAACTATTTACCTACTGTTACTTGCTCATGAGAACTTTTTGCTTCAATGTTGAAATACCTCCTATTTTTTATTTATCTCGTGAAGTCTTGGAACTACCTGGGGAGCTTCGCTCGAGTCCTGAATAACAAATGTTTGCTGCACACCAGGGCCCCATAGAGCACCGCACCATTGGCATAGAGCTCCTGACGCAGCTGACGGCCGAGATGAACCAAATCAGCGACTCGGACGCCAACAAGTCCTTGACGAAGCACCGCAAGATCGCCTCCTCCTACCGGGACCAACATCTCCTCGTCATATTCCAGCTCGCGTGCACTCAGCTGCGCTCCGAGACTTACGAATCTTACGATTTTACTGAGGAAAATAAACATAGATTGATAATGCAGCTTCTACAACTAGGTAAGTGTACATTTGGCATGCTGGTTTTTGCTTGTATTTTTTTTAATTTAGTGGGACAGTTTTTCTAGAACTTTTTTGATAATTGCTAAAGGTCTTAGAATAATGTTGTTCTTTATTGAAATACACAAAACTATTCCTTAGTGTTGCCTTAAGACATTTTTTCTCATTTTGTTTCTGAATCGAAAGGTTGGGTAAGAAGGATATCTCTAGATGTGATGGTTTGAAGTTTTACTGATCAAAAAAATCATTTTCGGAATTGAAACTTTCAGATTTATATATTGTTATTAAGTAATGTGAGCAAATCTATCTGTCTCTAGTGAGCGATCATGGTAGAAGTTCGTTTTGTAATTTTTTTTGGAATTAGTTGTTCTCTGTGAAAAGTTCTCCTTTTTTGTCAAATCCTGAAGATGAATGTTATTGCTTTCATTTCCTACCATTAACTCGTTTTTTCTCTGTTGCAGCTTTAAATTGTTTAACGTTTGACTTCATTGGGACGACCATTGATGATAGTGGAGAAGATTTTTGTACAGTGCAAATTCCCACGTCGTGGAGACAAGCTTTCTTAAATCTCTCAACCGTGCAGCTCTTTTTTGACATGTACGCCAAGCTTCCATCTTCTCTAGCCTCTAGGGTGAGTGACGGCGTGCACTGTTGTGCAGCTCATGTGATCTCGATTGAGAAATTATGGCGACTGATTGCATGCGCTGTTATCTTGGTCAAGTGATCTCAATAGGGCATTTAGGGTGAGTGACGGCGTGCACTGTTGTGCAGCTGATGTGATCTTGATGGGGGAAATTAGGGCAACTGATGGCATGCTCTGTTATCTTGGTCAAGTGATCTCAATAGGGCATTTAGGGTGAGTGACGGCGTGCACTGTTGTGCAGCTGATGTGATCTCAATAGAGAAATTAGGGCGACTGATGGCATGCGCTGTTATCTTGGTCAAGTGATCTCAATAGGGCATTTAGGGTGAGTGACGGCGTTGACCGTTGTTCAGCTGATGTGATCTCGATAGAGAAATTAGAGCGACTGATGGCATGCGCTGTTATCTTGGTCAAGTGATCTCAATAGGGCATTTAGGGTGAGTGACGGCGTTGACCGTTGTTCAGCTGATGTGATCTCGATAGAGAAATTAGAGCGACTGATTGCATGCGCTGTTATCTTGGTCAAGTGATCTCAATAGCGCATTTAGGGTGAGTGACAGCATTCACTATTGTCTTGATGAAGTAATTTCAATGGGACATATTCGTTTTCTTGTAATCTTCTTGAATTGTTATATAGCTGCAGGATTAAGTGCATGAATTTCTCTATTATATTTACTTTGTATCACCACATGCTATATGAAAGGGAACAAACTCTGGCAAAAATACAATAGCAGCATAAGTTTGAGATTTTATCTGCTTATCATGACGGGATTCGAAATTTAAAACACCACTTCTTGTTTTGTGCAGTGTATATCAGTTTTGGTTCAAATTGCATCCTTGAGACGGACTTTCTTCAGCAATGACGAAAGAATAAAGTTCCTCAGCTGCCTCGTGGTGGGCGTGAAAAGCATTCTCATGAATCCTCAGGTAAGCCTTTGGTTTGTCTGTATCAATCTCATTGTATCCATTAGCTTTTCTTCTCAATTTTGAGGTAAGCACGCTAAGCGTGTAAGCTGTTATACTCAAACGCCTGTGCGTTGTTTTAAAATGATTGCAATCTCTAGGGTAAGTTATTGATTATCGTGCTTTTTTGAATTTCTTCCCATTTTAACATGAGTAGCCCATGTGACGTTTGTCTCCAACTATTGCAGTTACCAAAATTAGTGACAGGCTTAAACAATACATAGAGTGGCTTTGTGAACTCGATTGTACAGTAAAGTTATCAACTTAGGCTTGAAATCCTATGTGATATATGCGGAAGTTACTCCACAAAAGACTTAGAAATCATTTACTTGCCTAAGTCTGTCCATCCTTACGAAGGGAACGTGGTATCCGTTCACTGCTTTTTTTGTGTACAGAGCTTGAGCGACCCAACAAACTACCACGAATTTTGCCGCCTGCTGCTGCGCCTGAAGAGCAACTACCAGCTTGGGGAGCTGGTGGTGGTGCAAGAGTACGCTGCCACTGTCGAGCTCATCGCCAAGTTTACGGTGGACTCGCTGAGCACCTGGCAATTTGCGCCCAATAGCGTCCATTACCTGCTGTCCTTGTGGCAGAGGATGGTCGGCTCTGTGCCTTATATGAAAGTTAGTTTGCAAAGTTTGGTGGTCTGTGCCGGGAGAGTGGGGTAACTGGCTTCATGCCTCACATAAACGTTAGTGTGCCGAGTTTGATGGTCCGTGGGGTGTCTGGAGGATGTGGTAACCGCTCTATGCTTCGCATGAAAGTTTGTGTGCCGAGTTATCAGGTCTGTGAGTTGCTGGGGTGTCACGAGTTTAGTACAAACTGTTTATTTATCGTTGTTATGCGATGGTAGATTGCTTCAATTGAATTATCTCAGAAATACTATGACATTTAGATCAGC
Organism: Platorchestia sp. MABIK; assembly: GCA_014220935.1. Classification (NCBI taxonomy): domain Eukaryota; kingdom Metazoa; phylum Arthropoda; class Malacostraca; order Amphipoda; family Talitridae; genus Platorchestia; species Platorchestia sp. MABIK. The sequence continues at coordinate 84,046 of JACJUY010001737.1, forward strand.
ATTTGCTGAATGCCTCTTTTTTGTGCCACTATATACGATTGATTGTCTCGAGTGCTCATTCTTTCACCAATCGTTATTTTTAGACGCGTATTCACGTCGTTGCGAAAGATCTTCGAATGCCAAGAACTCTGCTTGCTATTACAACAAGAAGAATTTGAAAATTTGAGTTATGATTTTTAAAATGAATTAACAGTGCGTCGAATGTGCACAAATTTTAACTTAAAATTTAAGCGCAAATTTCTCACTGAGAGTGGCGAAAACTGGAATTTGTGAGTGCATGAACCCAAAACTACAACAACAAAGGAACCATACACAGAATCAGTATTTGAGCACAAAACGTGACTTTAGAATAACCAACTAAAGCATTGCAATAATTACTTTGTATGATTCCTTGGTAAAAATGACTTGTTATGCTAGCATGATCACCAAAACTAAGGAAGCAAGTGGTTAGAGTGTAAGTTGATGGGAGTGCAAGAAGCTCTAATTGACCCCTATTGTGTGTGCTGGAGGTGAGCGAACCCCACCTTCTGGACCGCTACACGCCCGAGGTGTTCCGGGCCTACGTCGTGTCACGCCTGGAGAGCGTCGGCGTCGTGCTCAGGGAGGGCTGTGACGATCCCCTCGAGGACCTCACTGTCGTCAACCAGCAGCTGGACCAGGTGATGACGCTTCCTTCTACTTATTTCCCTCGCTCTCTTCTGGGGTTGAATATTGGCTGTTGGTTTGTCAGCTGATCTTTGAAAGATCCTGGTATTTGTTTTGTTCGCTGTGTTCTGTGATTCAATATAGGCTGTTAGTTTGTCAGCTGGTCTTAATGAGTCTCTGCTATTTAATAATTAATTTTTTAACTGAATTTGAAGTGTTAATCTCGTCTAAAGATTGTATTTTAGCACTTTTATTTTATTTCGTTCTCTGTATTGTATAGTAGAATACAAGCTGTCAGTATTCTTATTAGGTTATAAATTTTCTGACTGAATTTATTTGCTTCATTGTGTGTTTAAATATTAGCTGTTAGCTTTTGAGAGCTGGTGATGCATCCTTAGATTCATAACTTGTCTACATTGTGTACGGTCCAGTTCAAGTACTTACTTTGTTTCATCAAAACTTGTGGACTGGTGGTGCTTGTTGTCTTGTATTATATTCTCCTTATTTTGAAATCCAATGTGTGAAGCGAATTTTGTGAACTCGTGAAAAAGACCTGTGCAAAAAAAAATGAGATTGTATTTTTGTGATTAAATGCTACATCAGGTTTCCTCCTATTAAGATTATTGTATTTTCTATTCTAATTCATTTTAGCATCCGCATTTAAGGATACTAACATTTGATATTTGTTGCCCTTGTAATCAAAATTAGAATTGCTACTGATAGAGGCACCCATGGCTAACACTTGAGCCTTTACAGCTGTCGACGATCGGTCGATGTGAGTACGGGAAGACGTGCACGATGTTGGTGCAGCTGTTTGAGCAGACGGCCGGCCGGTACCAGGATCTGATCAATGCCAAGCACAATAACGGCGTCCCCACCACACAGGCACATTCTCAGGCCATCCAGGAAATACGGGTCATGGAAGGTCAGTGGCAGCATCGAGGGTCAGTGCGGCAGGGTGCCAGTGGCAGTATGGAGGCTTGGTGTTGTAGGGGCGTGGAGATGCAGTATTCCAAAGCACAGGTTTATTGAAATGGTTTATCATAGATTTGGAGAGGGTAAAAAATTTAGGTTAGGATAGAAATGGATGCTTTTTACTCTTGGTGGTTACGGTATTCCTTGATGCTTGAAGGCAGAAGTGAGGCTCGTGAAGGTCATCTGGAAAGGAAGATGAGGCGGTAGTGTAGTTGCTGTAGGAGTTTTCAAATTTCTCCATTAGCTTCAAAAATATAGACTTCAACTATTATGGCAATTTCAACCATGTCATGATATTTTAATTCAGAAAAGTTACAATTTTCCCCTCATTTTATGTTTGATTTTAGAATTTCCACTGAAGGAATAAAATGCTTCTCATATTTGTGTTGAATTAAATGCATTTATTTTTCAGGTACTCATTCACCGAGATGACAAAATTGTTGTTAAAATTGTGTACATGGTATTCATTGTGTTCAAGTAAATAAAATTAATTGAAAACGAGGTGGTTACATTCGGCCTTCTGTTGCAGTTCTTCATTGGTGACTTTGCTAGACCACCCATGACCCGTTGGTCATGTTGTTCCGGAACCTATTTCTTGAACACATTCGTCAAATAAATATTGGTGGGAGATCGTATCTACGATACAGATTGAAGGAATTTTAAGCGACGCCTTTGCGCCTTTGAAACCGAAAATTCCCTTTAAATTTCCTATAAATACTGAACGGAGGGTGCAGAATTTTGCCCTATGTTACTACCAAAAGGTGGAATGTTGAACTTTGTCTTATATAATTACTGGATACCAAGTGTCAACAGTGACAAGCTAGCTAGCAACTCAACAGCCAGAAGAATGGCCCTCGCTTTCAAGCGCCTTGTACAGATTTCAAAATTTTCACTGGGGCGATGTAATGGGTTGAAGTTTCTCGTCTCTCCGCAGGTCAGCTGACGTGGTTAGTGTACATGATCGGGTCTGTACTTGGCGGCAGAATTTCCTTCAACACCAGTGAGGAGCACGACGCAATGGACGGAGAGCTCGTGTGCAGGTTAGCTCGATGTCATGCCGTTATGCTTACTTGTATTTTCGACAGGCCTGAAGGGCTTGAGCAGTGGTTCTTAACCTTGTTGGAGGTCCTGAACACCACAAGTTCCATACATGCATTCATCGAACCCTTTGTAGTGGGAAAGATAAAATGCATTTTTTTCCTTCAAATTCAAAACATTTGTGTATAACTATATACTGTATTAGTGCACTAACTACACCATGCCGAACCCAGGTTAAGAACCACTGGTCTAAAGTGTTCAGAAATGGCGGCGGTGTAACATTGTTTACGATGCTACCTCGTCCTGCGCTAAGTTCCTCAAGAAACACGCTTCCATTTTTGTTTGCTGGGCATGATTTGAATCTAGTAAGCGTTGGGATGAATACTATCAAAGGCATGACGAGCATGATGTTGACAAGACTTGAGGGAAGTTAACTGCTATTTAATAAAGTGCTTCTCGATTGTCTGTGCTTTGCCTCATTGCAGTAGTCATCATTGCCGCTGCTGCTTTAAAAAGATAGATGCGAGTATAAATCATTTGTCCTGACCCAAGGGTTCGAGATTTATCCCAGTATTTGTCGGGGCTTGAGATGTACCGTGATTCTAAACTAACTGTGTTTGTCGGTGTGTACTTGCAGTTGTGAAATTGCGTTCCATATAATGTAAATGGCAGAGCAACTCCAATCGTATTGATAAAAAGTGACAGATTCACAAGTATACTTTTTATGGTATTTAACTCGTTTTTTGTTTGACATTGTTTTTTAAATTAAAATGAGCTCCTTAGTTAACATTCAACTTGGTGTTAAGAGGGTTATAGCTTTTCAGGTTGTGTATTAACACATATCATTTAGGATGGGGATAATTTCTTATAATGTACCTAGCACATTGGTTCAGCCCACTGATTCATGAGCTTAGCATAACTTGGTCTGTTAACTTGAATAGTTTATTATTTATTGTATCCAATGTTGGGGTCAACAACTACAAGCCAGGATGTGAAACCAATATTCATAAAACCATTATATGAAACTAATTCTGTACATTTTTAAATAAAACTAATGAAAATTTGCTCCGATCAGAGTGCTGCAGCTGATGAACTTGACAGACTCATGCCTAATGCAAGGAGACGGATGCGAGCGGTTGGAGATCGCCACCATTTCCTTCTTTGATCAGTTCCGCAAAATCTACGTTGGAGACCAGGTGCACAAGTTCTCCAAGTTTTATCGCAGGCTCAGTGAAATTCTTGGTCTCAATGACGAGACCATGGTTCTCGCTGTCTTCGTGCGCAAAATGTAAGTTGTGGTACTCTCGTGGTTTCCATAAGATGTGGTTTCTATTAATTTCAAAAGACTTTCGAATCTAACTGAGTATAAATTGCTCAGTACACTAAAGGGTTTTCTCTGCATGTTAGTTTGTCGTTTTCCCTACTTTTGATCTAATTTTTGAGCACGTTTTTTTTCCCCATCATCTGTGCTTGTGCACAATTTTTTTCCTGTATTGTATGCTACTTTCATCAAGAGCTTATTTGGCTTCTGTGGCTTATTAGATTGCGGTTGAAATAACTTGTGGATGATATCTTAATTGACCATCAAAGTAAGAGAAAATATTAGTGCTTTTATTCCACGTTTTACGAATTAAGAACTTTTTGGTCAGTTCTGTGCACATGCAGCTTTTCAAGTCGATTCCAAATATTTCGTTGTCGAAAGAGTTATTTTAGGTCAGATGTTGATGTTTCTTGCTTGTGGACCGTACTGGGGTATTGTTTATTATTGTATTGTTATTTCTGTGCTCCATAACCAACACCGAGAATCGTTTTCATATGAGATTTTTATTGACGTTGAAAAAGTGTATTCAATTTAATCTTAGAATTGTTTTTCATTTTGCTTCCACAAGTTGACTTCCAGAATCGAAGATTCAAAATGTGTACAGTTTGGCTGTAAAAAATTCAGGTGCTCTACACCACTTTTTAGACTGGGCTACTTGGTATTTGGTATACAGTAATGTGAGATTGAAATTTTTTTATTTTTTAAAAAGCACTTCGTTTTTTTCATGTTCAAATTTTATAGTTTAAAATAGTCCATTTCTGTTGAAATAATCGTATGTGTGCATATTCTGAATAGTTTTTCTTGTCTGAGTAACCTAAGACGACCTCGTGCAGCATCATAAACCTGAAGTACTGGGGCCATTCAGAACTGCTGCTGAACCGCACCCTCACGCTGCTCTCAGAGCTCTCCATTGGCTACAACAGCGTCCGGAAGCTCGTCAAGCTTGAGGAGATGCAGTTCATGCTCAACAACCACACTGTGAGTGCTAGGTTTTACTCTTACATGCAATTGACTTGACTGAGCACACAATGAATGTGGTTTTTAAGGTGTGAGTGACATAGTTCGTTCACTTCGGTGTTAGTGAATTTCTGTAGGAACACTTGAAATTGGTTTTATTTGTATCATTATAGGTTGTGTGGTGTTCCGATAGAATTTCTTTTTCAGTCCTGTTTTGTTGTCAATGCTTGAATTCAATCAATAGTGTCTTGCTTGATTTACTCTGCTTTTTCTTTTTTACTAAAGATAGCCACAAACATAGACTAATCTCAATTTCAGAGCGAACACTTCTCATTCCTGGGCAACAACGTGAGCGTAAAGGAAATGAGAAGCCGCACCCTATTCTACTCGTCCATGGGCCGCCTGCTCATGCTGGAACTAGGCGAAGATGAAGACAAGTTCATCCAGTTTATGTTGCCCCTCACTAGTGAGTTTGTGGCGGCTCATTACGGAGTGGTGCTTGACATGCTGGCTGGTGTTTGTCATTACTGAGTGGTGCTTGACGTGCCAGTATTTCTCATTACTGAGTGGTGGTTCACATGCTGGTGTTTGTCATTACTGAGTGGTGCTTGACGTGCTGGTGTTTGTCATTACTGAGTGGTGGTTGACATGCTGGCTGGTGTTTGTCATTACTGAGTGGTGCTTGACGTGCCAGTATTTCTCATTACTGAGTGGTGGTTGACATGCTGGTGTTTGTCATTACTGAGTGGTGCTTGACGTGCCAGTATTTCTCATTACTGAGTGGTGGTTGACATGCTGGCTGGTGTTTGTCATTACTGAGTGGTGCTTGACGTGCCAGTATTTCTCATTACTGAGTGGTGGTTGATATGCTGGCTGGTGTTTGTCATTACTGAGTGGTGGTTCACATGCTGGTGTTTGTCATTACTGAGTGGTGCTTGACGTGCCAGTATTTCTCATTACTGAGTGGTGGTTCACATGCTGGTGTTTGTCATTACTGAGTGGTGCTTGACGTGCCAGTATTTCTCATTACTGAGTGGTGGTTTGGTGGTTTACATGCTGGTGTTTCTTATTAAAAGAGTGGTGGTTGACGTGCCAGTATTTCTCATTAAAGAGTGGTGGTTTACATGCTGGTGTTTCTTATTAAAGAGTGGTGGTTGACGTGCCAGTATTTCTCATTACTGAGTGGTGGTTTACATGCTGGTGTTTCTTATTAAAGAGTGGTGGTTGACGTGCCAGTATTTCTCATTACTGAGTGGTGGTTTGCATGCTGGTATTTCTCTCGTTAGTGAATCGTGCTTGTGCTGTCTCATTACTGAGTGGTGGTTTACATGCTGGTGTTTGTCATTAACGAGTGGTGATGGCCTTTATCACCAAATTGTGGTTTTTGGGGATTAACGGCGATGTCTATTCGAAGGGAATGGTGATGCCTCTCATTAGTGAGAGGGGATTTGTAGTGGTTAACAAAAGGGTTTCTGATTACCGAGTGCTGGTTTACTGGGGTATCTCTTGTGCGAGTGGCGGTGGTGTCTCTCATTAGTAAGGGGTTGTTTATAACGGTATTTTTCAGTTGATTTTAGATTTGCATTTCATCCAGTTTTTTCGAAACAATTTTGGCTGAATAATTCATGGCTCTGAATAAAAGTTTTACTTGTATCATTGTGCTTGAAGTTAGAGCTCAAATTCTGTGGGCCAATTTAGATAAAATTCTGAAAATTTCTTCATTCAATAACTGTTCATATATAAATATCGTTTTTATGGTTCATTGACGCTTGTTGGACGTATTTTATCTCGTTTTTAAACCTATTAGGACCACCGTTATTCCTGAAGAATATAGGAAATATTTTAAAGCATCCATCTAAAATTCTAGATGTATCATTAAGAATTTTTAACCCTACTACCTTTTATGAATGAAATTTTTTTAACTTATCGTAATCTGATGACTAGATCTTCAAAAATGAAATATTTAATTTCTGTACAGTTTTCGAATCATTAATTTTCGAAGTGCCTGTCTTTTGGACAGCTTTTGTAAACCTCTATGATACCATAATTGTGTTCAAACACTTGAGAAAACAAATCTCATTTTGTATTTTTTTCGCAGCCTCATTCGACAACCTTGGTGGGCTGTTATCACAAACTGAGACGGCCATGTTCCAGGCAGAGGAGGCCAAGAAGTGCCTTATTGGCCTAGCCAGGGACATACGAGGCCTCGCGAATGCCTTCACTACCAAGATGTCCTACATGCTTCTCTTCGACTGGATGTATCCTTTTTTGCTCTGCTGCTATGGTGGTAGTGGTCGTTCTTGCAGTGGGGCTCTAGCTGTTAACAAACGTATTATTATTTGGTTTCTTTGTTCTCCATTTATGATCGCCTTCTTTTTTCTTTCTTGCTTCATTCGACGCACAAAAATTATGTATTCCATGCTTACTACACAGTCTGCGTTTTCTACAGTTTGGTTACCTCGGTTATGGATAGGCCTTAGGGATTTTTATCTTTTGTGCCCACTTTGCTTCTTTCTATTTTCAAGCCATCTTCACTATTTTCTCTGTTTTTTCTTTTATTAAACTTGCTGGAAGTATGTGCAAGGTATCATGTGTGGGAATCCACCTTGTGCATAGTTTCCATGTTTTCTGCAGCCCATATACAATGGCTCCTTCTCTTTGCTCTCTTGAGATTGCCTTTATTGTGGATAGAAAGTTTAAAACTTAGTTATAATAATAATAATAATTCTGCATTTTCCATGTGTGTCAAGTATTCTATAAACATTTAACATTTTTCTCTTGCTCACTCATATTCTGCGTATGTGCGTATTTAGTTACTGAATAGATGTATAGTCAATCTTTAACCGTCAGAATTTGTTCTCAAATCACCGTTATTAGGACTATCGTTGTAACGTATTGGCATCAGAATGGAGGCGGCTTGGCCACTCACCAGGAAATTTTGAAAACGCATTAAGGCACGTACTTGACGAGAATTGAAGTATGTCAGCATTTTTATTAAGTACCATTTATAGCTCAGTTGGCAGTCAAGAATTAATTGCATAATTGACACCAAATTTTTCATTCGTCGCTTTAAATTACGATCGTGATTGATATTCAGTTGCCATTGTAGATATTGTTCATCATGCAAGAATTGGACTGGTCTTGTATTCCTTAACGGATGTTCAGTTACCCCACATACTCGGGCATTTTCATCCGCGGTCTAGAGATCTGGAGTCATGATCCCGAGGTGACCACTCCCGTGCTGAAGCTCTTTGCTGAGCTCGTGCAGAACAAGAGTCAGAGGCTCGTGTTCGACGTGGCATCGCCCAACGGTATTCTCCTCTTCAGAGAAGCCAGCAAAGTCATCGTCACATATGGTGAGGGCAGGCTTCGTTATCATGAAGTAATCTTGTGAAGAGCTGTGGTAGTGATTTTTTAGATGTCGTATATACGAAAGCTTCTCTCTCTTGAGTGCTCTAATTTTGTCTTTAAGTCCTGTTGATTTCTGCTTTTCAAATTTTGAATGCACCCGAAAGAAGATGTTACTGCTTTTTCTTCTAGTTTCATCTTCAATTTTCTAGCATATGGAAATGATTCTTACACAGAACTAGTACTCATTGACTACAAATTGTATTAATTGATGATTTGCATGACCTACAGGCAGTCGGATACTGTCACGTACCAACTCCATCCCTAAAGAGCAAGCATACGCCTTGCGATTGAAGGGCATCAGCGTGTGTTTCTTGATGCTCAAGTCCGCTCTCTGCGGCAACTACGTCAACTTCGGCGTGTTCAGGCTCTACGGGGACGAAGCTTTAGACTCCGCCCTCCACACCTTCATCAAGCTCCTGCTTTCCATACCGCAGGAGGATCTCATGGTCAGTGGATGTGGTGGTGGTCAATAAGATCTCATGGTCAGTGGATGTGGTGGTGGTCAGTCGGACCTCATGGTCAGTGGATGTGGTGATGGTCAGTAAGATCTCATAGTCAGTAGCTGTGGTGGTGGTCAGTCGGACCTCATGGTCAGTAGCTCTGTATGTGTTGGCCTTGTTGTTTTTGGTTCTTGTTGATGCGCGTATTGGGTTGTTACGAGTTGCACATGTGATGTTTTTTGAGTTTTGTTATTAGCGCTTCTTCGTAATTTGGGTTTTCTGAATAAGATCATATTATAGTTGTAGAAGATAGTTGTTATTGCTACATTTAAATTTGGATTATCTGAATTTGATTATTCCATTCTTATCAAAAACGGTTATTTTTGCTTTTTCGTAATTTGAGTTTTCGGTTGTCCGAGTTAGAAAGTTGGGTACATTTTTAGGACTATTGCTTCTTTGCAATTTCAGCTTTAGGATGTCCGAATTTCGAAACAAATGTATTTTGAACATCGTTACACTGACGCTTCTAGGATTTTTAGCTGTAGGCGTTCTGGGCTTGGTTATGTACTAGTGTGATGACCTATTGAATCGCTGTATACTTATTTGGTGACTTATTTAATCGCTGTAGGGGAGGTAGAACTTTTGTCTTAAATTAATGATAATTAGCGCTCCCAGAGGGAAGATGTGAGGTTTCGAGCTGAGGTTGAGATAGGCTTTCCTTTTGTTGAATAGAATTGGTGTTTTTTGTTGTGGTTACCAATTTTTTTTCGGTTCACTGTTGTCTTTTTTTAAGCACCTGTTATTACCTTCTTCAACTTTTGTCTTGGCAAGTGAACTCCTTTCAAATTTGCTGCTTCTAGCGTAGGGCGTGAGGGCACGTCTCATTGCAATGAATTATCGTGTAATCCAAGCTAAGCTTACGAATTGAGGTTAGGAAGTTTTTAATGAATTGCAGTTTTACTTAGTAGCTGGTTTGAAGTACTGGCGATCGTGTTCATGAGTTAATAAAATGTAAATAGTGATTATATGGTAATTTGACTTTATTCATTTGCGTGTCTTTATTTTGTCACTCAAAATGGTCCATTTGTGTTTTGATCTTTCTATTCTGGTGACACGGTCAGCATACTATTGATAATACTTTCCTGCTTCAGCCAAGTGTACCAGAGATTCGATGACTTTTGCTTGAATTTCAAAAATTTGAATGTCTTCAATTTTCTTGCATACAAACTTGCTCGTATACTTCAAATTGAGAGAGGGAATGGGAAATTAAGCGTGTTATTTCATTTCGAGCTCCATATATGTGTTCAGCAGTTGCACAAAAGGACGCACATGAGCTGACAATGTGTGTTGTAATTTATGTCTGAGTGATATGATCAGTTCAAATGTCTCTTTTGGTCATGGTTACCTTGTATTGCCATATCCTCTTTGACGATCGACTCTTCAATTTTTACTTTCAGAAAGATTTTCCCCCCTGTTATTTCAAGTACCAGGCTTACTATAGTTGACCTCCCCAAATATATTTTTATTTTATGCTCTAGTTTTGCGCCAATTACTGCTACAGATTCTTTCTCAGCAGATTGTTTCAGTACTAAATTCACTCTGGTTAATTCATCTTCACTGTAATTGCTTGAATTTGACATCAGTTGTTGGAGATGGTCTCTCATCCTTTGGTATGTTTATAATTACTTGCGACTGCAGGTGTACCCGAAGCTCTCTCAGACTTTAGTATATTTATAATTACTTTGGACTGCAGGTGTACCCGAAGCTCTCTCAGACTTCAGTATATTTATAATTACTTTGGACTGCAGGTGTACCCGAAGCTCTCTCAGACTTTAGTATATTTATAACTACTTTGGACTGCAGGTGTACCCGAAGCTCTCTCAGACTTACTACGTGCTGCTCGAGTGTCTCGCCCAGGACCACATGAATTTCTTGGCCACCCTCGAGCCCAACGTGTTCCTCTACATCCTCTCGTCCATCTCCGAGGGCCTCACTGCCATCGGTAAGTGGCCGGCTTCACACTTCTAGCACTGTCATCAACGTGGCTGTTATCTCATCTCTAAAGTAGCTGCATTTATGCATCGTGTGCATGGAATATCAAACATGATCGCCGTAAACGTTCTTCCATTCATGCTTGTTTGTTTGTAGAAAATAGTTGTTATTGTAAAAAGCCTTGAGCCTTGCTATTCAAGGGTTCAAGCTTTTGGTTCTTACAAATATGACTCTACATCTTACAAAAAAGTTTCATTTATGTCATTTTCAATGATGTTTGTTACGTTTTGCGGTATTTTGTGCCGGTGTAATGGACGCAGTATGTTTTGGTGGTTTATTTGATTCATTGTGATCATGGAAGTGCCATTGAAGCGTCTTTTCAACGCCCGTAGTTTCAATGAAAGCATGCTGTAGCCACTCCTTCAAGCGATGCTCTTATTCTTTGATTTTTTCTGCACTCTTTCTTTAACGGCTTTCATTTTTGGGATGCTATGGACTGCAGTGACTCTGAAGAAATGGAAGGCACCACTCATTCAGTATCGCAACCCTGTGGAGGAGCGTGAGTGCTCGTGCTCTCGTTCTTACTTTCTGAAGTAATGAAGTGTAGTTGTTTTCATTCACTTTTCAGTGGAAATTGTTCAGCTAAGCTTTCTTTGTAACAGTTTGTGTATTGGAAGGCTGCCAGAATTAAAAGTCTTGCACCTTATGTAAACCAATGGATCCGTTACTGAAGCTTCTCTCTTGTTTTTAAACTTGTTATCTTTCAGACTAGGAAGTAATAATGTTACTTTATGACGCAAGTTCTTCTTCATTCTTGTAGTTTGCTTATTTTCCAAAGCTCAATTTAGAAGCAACCCTCAAATACCGATCCCAAAAATGTTCCATCTCTTCCACGGCTGGGATGTCACCAATAGGATGTTCTGAGGACGCTTAATGCGCTGCTAAATGCTGATAGTGGCACATTTTTTGCCCTATCTAAATCTTTCTAAAACTGTATCAATGTTCTTTGAATGCCGCGCCCATTTTTTCTGTTGAAATCCTATTTAATGGAATAAAATTTTGTCATTGCTGAATAGGCTCACAGTTTGTGTGTCTACACTAACAAAGAATTGAAAGCCACGGAATGAGAAGCTCACTCCTTTTAACGAAATTTTTCTGAACGGGCCCTCATGTTATATAGGGAAACGAGTTCGAAGATTGCAGCATATTTATTTTTATCAAACCTCTCCGGAAAGTGCAAGTATTGTACCTACCTATAGGAATCAGCGCTTGCAGGAGATGTGAGGTCCTGAGGTGAAAGTTAGGCAGGCCTTCCTTTTGTGATAATGAAATTGTTTGGTTTTGTGACGGACTGACGCTTTATCTCTGGTTGATGCTGTTCTTTTTTTCCTGCTCTTGTTACTTTCTTCTTCTTCTTCAACTTTCATCTTCTTCAACTTTCATCTTCTTCAACTTTCATCTTCTTCAACTTTCATCTTCTTCAACTTTCATCTTCTTCAACTTTCATCTTCTTCAACTTTCATCTTCTTCAACTTTCATCTTCTTCAACTTTGCTTTTCTATGCGCGAGGGTTCTTGTATAGGAACACACCGTGTGCATAGATTTCGTGTTCCTGTAATTTCAGGCTAAATAGTGCCTTCTTCCAGTCTTTGGATCACCTTTGTAGCGGTTAAGGAGGCCTAGACTAACTTATCTAATCTAAAAACGGAGTCTTAAATTTACTGCCACACTCTATGAGTTCTATGCAAAGAGTATGGAGACACTCCTTGTGCATTGATTCTCCGTTTCCTTAATTTCATGTGATATGGTGCCTTGCTCTTTTGGAAGCTCTTTTGATGGAATTAGAGGCTTAAACTAACTTATATGTATTCTGATCCTCAATGCCAGAACCGTTCGAACTACAGAAGAACTATACCAATTCGTACAAATTTGCTATGTGTTTTCCTGTCTGCCGACAACAGTGTTCAGCTGCTAATTTCATGTACTAAAATTTGCCATACTCTGGATAGTTTTCCATCTCTGGCTTTGTTTGTTGCTACTCTATTGGAGCCATTCTATCGTTAACATATTGACCAAGTTTGACTTGGTGTCCTTTTTTGATTAGACGAAACTTCGATTGTGACCATCGAAGTATTATAAATCTTCATGATTAAGTCTATGGGATATGAAGCATGAGGCTTGATTATTTATTGTGTGCATTGCTGATGTTATTTAATTGTGATTTAAGAGCTTATTTCTAAATGCATTCCGTGAAAGCCATTGACAGTACAATCAAACTTTCACTCCCGAAGTGGTCGTGAGAGCTTTTCTTATACATGTGGTGAACGCTACCTAAACGTAGCTGGGCATATCGCTTCTTCCTGCTTCTGAGTAAATTTGTTTTACCTTCAGATCCTGTCTATGGTAAGGCTGCTGTGGCTGCTTGCCTGCTCTTCTTAGGTTTATTTACGCGTTGTTTTACCTTCATTAACGGTTTTGACTGCGCTTCTTGTTGACTGTGCCGTGCCTACTTAATAAGGGTGTAGTAGTTGAGGCTTCTTGACACGTTCACCGCGTTGAGCAGAACGTGAGTTGCAGAACAGAGAAATCGATTTTGCTGCTCGAATCCATTTCTATCTTTCTAAGAAACATAAAGATGCAATTGCACGACAACATTTTACCTCGTATGATAATAGTTATTTTTTAAAGAGGGTTACGAAACGCATTAAATGTCATTCGTTTATACTGGAACGTGTATGAGCAATTTACCTCTTGCGACATACACATATGGCCCAAAACGCGGGGAACGTGTTAAAAAGATCATAATTTCTTCATGTGTGCGTGTGTAAATCTAATCCATCTCCAGTCATCCTTGTGTGCTTTGTGGTGACTGGTAGAGCTAGAATGTTACGTTCTCGCGAGTAAGGCGATTTGAAGAGCTGTGCTGCTTTTCTGTGTGACTGCTTATTGGCAGGGGACTTGGGTAGCATGACCGGATGGGACTTAAAAAGCATGGGACTTAAGCAGCATGACGGTATGGGACTTAGGTAGCATGATGGCATAGGACTTAGGTAGCATGATGGTATGGGACTTAAGTAAGATGATGGTATGGGACTTAGGCAGCATGACGGTATGGGACTTAGGCAGCATGACGGTATGGGACTTAGGCAGCATGACGGTATGGGACTTAGGCAGCATGACGGTATGGGACTTAGATAGCATGCTGGCATGGGACTTACGTAGTAGCATGATGGTATGGGACTTAGGCAGCGGGGGATTTGGACTGCGACTGGTAAACAGGCCTCTTGACTCGTTTCTGCTGCAAATTTTCTTCCTTTTCTAGTCTGAATTGTAATGGTTGAATTCTCAAACTTCGAATTTTTTACTTTCTTTTGTGGTAGACCGAATTTCATTTCCTGGACTTGTTACTCGAATAATGTTGAAACTGGGAAATTTTCAAGAACATTAGGTAACTTCGATGTGTGTAGAGTATGTGCAATGTCCTCATTGTTTCATTGGGATGGGACTTTCCTCCTATGCGAACCGTGTAACGAGATCAGTGTCATGAACAGGCTATGAATTACGGTCATCCTATTTCGTTGCGTATGTCAGGTTCAAACAGCGGATTTCAAAGCACCGATCGTCTCCGATGATGGAGCGACGTTCTTGTCTGTAAAAGCTCCAACCATTGCTGATACTATTTTGTTATCGTTGATTTCAAGCATCCTCGGTATGAAGTAAACTTTAGTTTCTCCTATATCTGGGCTTATATACCTTTTTCACAAAACAGTCAAGACTTTTCCCCTTGAGATTTGTTGACACCCCTCAGAGCAGACGTAGTACTTCGCTGCTAAAGCACACTCTGATCGCCCCAACTCTAGTTGTCGCGTTGTCTTGTCATTCGTAGCCCTTGGGCCGAGCATTGCTGGCTAAAGGCGTGATTCTGTCCTCAACTTGTCCAGTCGACCGTGGTTATGTGACGAAGCAAGTGTTGATTTTGAATTCTATTCCATCTTCTCATTCTGTGTAGAGATTTCATTGTATGTAGATCGTTTTAGATTTGTGATGGGTTTTGTTTTTATGTATATTACTTAGCTGGGGACTATTCTCTGTGTCAGTTTTTATTTTTGTGTATTTGTGAAGCTCACAGCTACGCGTACATGCAAGATAGTGAGTTTAGAGTTAGCTTTTTAATTTATGTCTGATATTACTTTTCCCATGGATTTATTTTCACGTGATTATTATTCCCTCACTGTGGGCTATTTGTTGTCTTCACTGATTTTGATTCTTGCGTTATTTTTTGAGAGTAGTGAATTCAAATTCTCGTGATTATGATAGTCTTTTTGCACTCTCGCTCATGTGACGGGGAGATTTTAATGCGTGGCTTTCAAACATAAAAATCTGTTCTTGATAGTGTTGTTGATTAATTTGAACATTTGTACGTAACCAAGGGTTGTTTTTCTCCATGGCTACGGATTTCTAGGGTGAAGATAGGTCTCATATCACTGACTCCTCGCTATGTGTCGTGCTTTGTTTACAATCGTGGCATCACATATTAGTAGAGGATTGTGTTTCTGTTGTTGGTCGAGTGCTGGAGAATGAAGAGTGTTTGCACGCGAGGTCTGCGTTGCGAGACAGTCTCAGGAGGCTTGCCAGGAATGCGCACGTCCGCGTCATGTGTAACTCTTTCGTGCCTACCAAAGGTGAGCACCGTCCACAGCTAGCTAGCCTTCCGGGCCCTTCTGTTTCGTCCTTCTTGATGCTCCTTCGTTTGTCTGTCTTCCAGGGTCGGTAATGGGAACACCAGCATTTGTTCGAAAGAATTGTCTTTTGGTATCTTAATGTAGCTTTGAATAGTTGCTTCAACTGGTGGCTTTTGAAGCGAAACGTAGAGATTCTCTCTGTTCTGGAATCCTTGAGTGACTTTCGGTGGTTAAGTCTCGTCAGGTTTCACAACAGTGTGTCGGTAGGAGCGAGTGAATGATTTTCTTTTTAACGACTTATTCTTTTATTGTTTTGGGGGATTAGAGCAAGGTCTCATGTTTGCGTATAGTTTCCCTTAATAAAATTATAATAGGATTGTATCGTACTTAGTTTGAAAAGTATAACATTTTCCAAGCTAAGGAGGGCGCCGTAGAAATGTCTGGGAAAGTGTAGTAAATCGGCTTCGCTAGTCATAACTCTTGTTGTGAAATTTGTACAAATGATGAGAGGGTAAAAAATGTAAATTTAAGGAAAACTCATTCATAGGCGTTCATGCATAATTAAATACAAGACTTATGTTGGAACAATAATTCTAGCTTCTGGTAGAAAGTAACTGTTAAAGTTGAGATTAACTGAGTGGTCCGTACGTGATAGAATTAGATTTACCTCATGGGGTAATAAAACATCCGGGATTTGTGTAAATTCTAGGTTCTATGTTTGTAGTTCTTTACTCAAAATCTACCAGCTGTGGTAGTTAGCAGGTATTGCGGTGCAGTTGATTCAAGGAACTTAAGCGGCGGCTTGTGATTGCAGCCCTAAAAATGTCCACTTACTCTTTGCTCTCGGCTCTGAGGGGGTTCCAGCATGGGTTAGATGCCCGGTCTAAGTGAGGGTGATTAACTAGAACCCAGCTACCACTGGTAAAACTCGACACCCGTTACTCCATGCTTACCAGCCATGGAATTCGTTCGTGTTTACCTAGCCTCAGCTAGGGGAGGTCTATAGTTACAAATTGCTAGGGACCCTGATGGAAATGTAACCCTAAATTTATTATTGTTATTCCTTTACCTAAGTCGCTGGCAGTCGGAAGTTTCGTCTCCATTCTTTATTGAACAGTTAAAAGTTGGGCAAATATTTCCTGAAGAGCATCCATTCCAGGTTCTCCTAAAAATGCTGTACATGTCACCGTATCACTGCCACATTTATTAAATGATTTGGGCAAGCTAAATTTTGTTCAGAGAAACTGCGCTACTCCCCTTATACTTGGCTATTGTCAACCACTGTGAGTTCTTTGAATCTCTTTACGTTTCTAATCTTCGGGTGGGTTCCAATTTCATCTATAGGTTCAAGTTGAGGTCATATGTCCCAATGTTAGATTTTTTTATAACATTGCACCGATCTGGAGTTAACGTTTAATTTGGGTTCTGAACAGCTATCTTAATTCATTACAACTCATGAGACATATATCAGATAAAAGTTTGTTTGCCCATGGTAAAATTCTGTTGTTGGGCTCTCCGTTTGTTGTGGTCTTGCGCATGGCCCAATTGGATTTTACGGGCTGTGACAAACTAGACCGACATTACATCGAGGGATATTTATTAGGTACAATGAATTTTTTAAGTACTGTGTTTTGTATTGTAGAATCCCTCAGGGGGATACATTTATTGTATCTATGGGAATTAGCACTCCCGAGAGGGAAATGTGAGAGGGCTCGAACTGAGAGTTAGGTAGGCCTTTTTTGTTGAAATACATTTTTTTTATGTTGAGGACCACCTTTTTTCGGTCCACTGGTGTCCTGTTTCTCAGCGTCTGCTACTTTCTGCTTCCTCTTTTATCTTGTTTCTGCTTCCTCTTTTATCTTGTTTCATAAACTTCTTTCTCAGGTTACTGATTCTATGCCTCTTCTGCATAGATTCCGCATTCCCTTACCTCTTTACTAAATGGTGCCTTCCTCCTTCCACTCTTCGATACGCTTTTTTTTTTTAGCGGTTAGGGAGGCTTAAACTAACAAATAATCTAATCTTTGTACTGTAGAATTAGGGCATTCAAAATTGCGTAATCCTAGCTACCGATCAGCAACATTTGATGCAGGAGTCTGTTGTGGGTGAGATCTGTGATTGATTAAGCGTTTTCTGTAGTTTTTACTTCTCTCTTTCGTGGGAGAGGCCGCCGAACCGTGCAGCCCACCTCCTGCACAAGGATTTTCACATCTTATTGTCACCGTAGCGACATGTGCCAACTGAGGCATCCAAATTTTATTTCTTTGTGGGGCCACGTGAACTAGAATTTCACTGAGTTATTCTGTTATATTCCCCTAACTGAGCGGACACGGAGGGTAAAACTTCAGTTTACAGTTATGATAATTGTAATATTTATGATAGTTACATATTGTAATCTAACGTCCATTTGAGTCAGGTGTATGATTGCGCGGTATAACCGAGACCAAATTTATTGTACTTGCTGCAGTTGTTCTTAGTAGCAAACGTATTATTAAATCGTTGCGGTCTTCGAGTCTTTACGAACGTTCATGCTCACAGGGGGCATAAGATGGGCAATAGGTTTAGGTTAGTTCGGTTTGTCTACTCCATGCTATGGGGGACTGGCGCCCTCAGAAGAGATGCTGTTAGGTTACTTCAGCTATGGATAGGCCTTCAGAACTTTTTTCGAGTCGGTCCACTTTGTTTCTCTGTTTTCATGTCTTGTTCTCTCTCTTTTTTGTATCTTCTTCCTCTTGGTTCTTAACTTGGTGTTCCTATGCGCGAGGCATCCTGTGTGGGAACGTTCCTTGAGCAAACATTCCCTGTTTCTCACAGTCCATAGTAAATGGTCCCTCCTCTTTGGTCTCTTGAGATCGCCTTTGGTGTGGGTCGAGTCTTAAATCAATATAATGAAAATTATAATGTGAGCGTTCGACTTCTTGATTATGTGATCTGCCTTGGGATTCTTGCTTCAACTTGCATTTGTTTGATTGCATTTAATTTTCCAGCTTTCTAATATTCCTCTCCTCAAGGAGACATATCTATTGTATCTATGGAAATTAGCGTTCCCAGGTTAATGTGTGAGGTCCCGAACTAAAGGTTAGGTAGGCCTTTCTTTAGTTGAAATAGAATAGGCTTTTTGTTTTGTTACGGACCATCTTTGTTCTGTTCACTGCTGTTCTATTATTCAGCACCTACTACTTTCTTCTTCACTTCATCTCGTTTTATGAACTTCTTTCTCAACTTTTTGTTTCTATGTACCTAGTGCATAGATTCTGCGTTTCCTCGACTCCATACCAAATGGTGCCTTCCTCTTTTCTTTATGGAACACCTTCGTTGCGGTTAGAGAGACTTCAACTCACATCTAATCTAATCTTTCTGACATTCCTACTTCCGTTCTTTTGATAAATTCATAAGTTAATTTTGAAACGATGGATTTCCGTTAACTTTAGACCGAGAATACAAAGCGCCAGCATTAATCTTCGCTAATTTGTGTGTATGCAAGTTTGTTCCTCTCATGAGCGGCTGTTTACCCTGACGGTGTTGCATTGTTCACATCAGTCCTGCCACTACACCCGAACTCTGCCCCATTCCTAACTCATTTCAGCTATTTAACCTGGTCCGTTCTTGTTAGCGTCCCTTTCTGTTGATGAGATGCAGTGACCGATGTCTTAGTGTTTAGTGGGGTTTTGCGCGTATGTTACATTTCTGTGTATATTTTCCGCAATTAGGCTCACTCTCATTTGGTGTTTGCATCAATTGCTGGTGATTACTTTTTTAATCCGATTTACTGTGTGTTGTGCTGCTTCTGATGAAACTCGCGTGTTAGTTACGATCTCCTTGTGAAGGGTTGTGTGACTCGAGTCAAATTTTTGTGTGTAACAATGTTTCGTGTGTCAGCATTAGAAACCCCTTTTATAAGTTCAGGCTATTAGAACGTAATTTCACTCATTCGTTGTTCTAATTGTTTTGATACTCACCATTTATGTTTCATTTTTAATTATTTATCGTTTTTGGTAGTCTGTGAATCGTATCCTGCTACGCAACATGATATATTATTTTGGTCTAGTTATGGTAGTTCTGAGACCTGCAGTGCTTCAGTAGTTAATCATTCATAATTTCACAATGATTTCATTGTCAAGTTTCCTGTTGGATTTAATTTTGGATTCGTAAACAATAGGCGAGTAAGTGAAGTGAGATTGTTTTTCAAATTTCTATATATGTAGTACTCGGCTTAAGTTTTGGTGAGCATTTGACTTGCATCATAGCCGTTGAGTTGTGCTTCCTTTTCGGGACTAAATTTCCATTGAAGGTGAAATAAAAACGGATATGTGACGTCATTAATAGATTCTTAACCCATCCTAGTTGATCATGTTTGAAACAAATGTAAGGAAAAATGCTTCCAAACCAATATTTTCGTAGTTATGACCTGGGAAAGTAGTTGACCCTCATGTTCACGGTTCTTAACACCAGGTATGAGTCAAAATCAGCGAGCATTCCAAGAAATAAATAATTTTTTGTGTATAGGCTTGGATGAAAGTAATTATTTGGAAAGTTTGACTTCAATTGCGTTCATAATTTTACTTAAAATATGCAACTATTGAAATTGAAACGAAGCAGTGTAAGTAAATAGCATGCTGTAACCTTAAATTTTGTTTCGTCTCCTACACGAGTTGGCTCATGAAATTTTGGGTCTCTACTTATCTGTCTGCGTGCAATTACTGGATTTTGTGGAAGTTTGGTTCATTTTCTGTATGGAACGCTTTAATTGGGAAATTTCAAGTTTTTACGGCATATTGCTGTCCTGAAAATCGCAAACGATACTTGCTTCAATAGTGGTTGCGTTTCCCTTGATTTAAATTTTAAATTGGCTTTTATTTTTTTTGCATAAGAAAGGAATCATGCTTACCATTTAGGCTTAAAAACATTTATGATGTTCTTCACTTTTCGCACATTTCTTTATGGGAATGCTCACTATTTACTGTATGGGGGCTGTGAATTTCATAGCTAACAATTTCAACATTGAGCTTGAACAGTTGAAGTAACCATTTAGAGCACATGTGTGTGACGCATACATAATGTATTGACTCAGACCTTTACATTAAAAATTGCGTAACCTTTATAATAAAAATCGCGTAACGGTACTTCACAGACACGTCAGTGTGCAGCGGATGCTGTGCCACTCTCGACTACCTCGTGACGCATCTGTTCAAGCAGCTCAACAACAAAGGTGATGGTGCTGCGTGTCTTGCCGTTTTGAGCAGTCCTCATCGCTTGTACTCAGGTTTTACCTTGGTGAACTTTCACACTAAGTTCTCTAAAAACGTTTTTGTTTATTCTTTTCAGTTATCGGATTCAAATTTACCTGTAAAAAAGTTTGTTCACTTTGGCTCTGAAAACGTTTACGTGTACGAAGGGGTGTTTGTTGTTGCTTGTAAGTTTGTTCATCACTCGCGCAATTTAATCAGCAGCATTCAATTGATGCTCTATCCCACAAGTGCTCAACCATCATTGCATTAGCGGGGTGTTTCGTGTTTGTTTTTGAGATTTTCTGAAATATTAATAGAATTGTACTGAGAGATGTTTCTGAACGGTTGGCCAATATTTTTAACATCTTTCCCCCCATTTGAATTACCATAAACAAGTGGTTGTGTAGCATTACTAGTCGTCCCGTTACTTAGAAGAATTTTCGAACAGCATATTTTTAAAAGTTCATTATAAGCTATTTACGCGAACGCGAGACTTTCTTGCTGTTGCACTTTTTCAAATATGAACTGCCATTAACTTGTAGTTATCACAAGTTTTTCTTACATTTCTGATTGCGTATATCTCATGAATTGAATCCCATTCTCTCCGAGCATAAATTTTATCATTACATTGTGATCGTTTTATTTATTCTGCTTATAATATGTTAGAATGAGTTAAAACTCGCGTTATGATGGTTCATGGTGGTTCGGTTTCTCGTGCTGCAAGTCACAAAGCTCACTTCGGTGCGTGCAGGAGGCAAGAAAGTGGTGGGAGTTGACGTAGAGAACGACGCCCTGGTGCGCGTGATGAAGCACCAGCCTCAGATATTCCACCAGATGCTCGCCACCGTACTCAATATTATTATGTTTGAGGACTGCCGCAACCAGTGGAGCATGTCGCGGCCGCTCCTGCCCCTCATACTGCTTAATAACGAGGTGAGCCTCCTCTTCTCACTCCTTCCCATACGCGCTATTGACAAATAGTTTTATCGTGGAGCCGAGGTGTCCGTTTCTTGGTACATGAGAATTTTTTTCACAGTTTACAGTGGAAACTCGGATTTTTTTTCACATTTTTTCACATTTCACAGAGGAAAGTCAGTGCTTTCACATTGATTTTGTGTCGTGCTGAATGTGCTACTAAGCTGAAGTGGTTTTAATTGTAATTTGAAATTCTTCGAGCCTGTTGAAATATGTTTTCTATGTTGAAAAATATCCATAGTTCGGTGTGTTTTGTTCTTTCGTGTCACTGTTGAGATTGGGGTTTTAGCTAGTTACTGATTTGCACCAATACAATTAAAGTAGTTCCTTCAGAGGAAGTACAGCTTGTATCGAGGGGAATTAGAGCTCCAAGAGAGAATATATGAGGTCCTGAGCTGAGAGTTAGAGAGGCCTTCTATTTGTTAGCTTTCTATAATAGGCCTTCTATAATAATTTTTTGTTAAGAACAATTTTTTCTTGGTTCACTGATGTCTTGTTTTCAGCACCTCTGACTTTCTTCAACTGTTATCTTGTTTCACAACATTCCTTCTCAACTTACTGTTTCTATGTGCACGGAATCCAGTGCGGGAACACACCTTGTGCCTAAATTCCGCGTTCCCTTGACTCCATACAAAATGGCGCCTTCATCCTTCCTCTTTTTGACCATCTTTGTGGCGGTAAAAGAGGCTAAAATCAATTTATATTCAATCAATTAATGCAGTTAATATTAGTGTAAGTAGATGATTGTAGCATTGAATACATCATGATTTCAAACCTACGTCTCCTTTTTTATAGAAAAAATCAACTGCAAATAATTCCTCTATTTTTACTCCGTTATCTGTGTACTTTACATTAGCACAAATGTAAAATTTCCTCGCTCATTTAATGTGCATCGCATATTTGCTGCTGTTAATATTTCACTTTTTTTCGCTCCTGGTATTTGAATTTGCATGTCACAGCGCTGTTGATTTACATGTAGTTTGTTGTGCACCAAACTAATGATGATTATGGTATTGCCCTGTGACGGTATCAGTTTGAATTCACAACCTTTCTTGTGAATTGTTACGAGTGTCCCCTTGCAGTACTTTGGACAGCTTCGACAGCAGATCATCAGTCAGCAAGCCGCTGACAAGCAGAGTGTCATGGCTCAGTGGTTTGACAGCCTCATGGAAGGCATCCAACCCAACCTGCTCACCAAAAACAGAGACAAGTGAGTAATGTAATGTCATTGATCAGCGCCACGTGCTATATATGACACACTCATCAAAAAACATTTTTCAAATTTTTGGAGCTTTCTGCTGGGTAGCAGTTCCGTCGCCATTCCGATGTTGGTGATAACCTGATGCCAGCGTCAGACTAATAACAGTGGTTGTGATATTGGGAATATGAGTAAAAAATTTGGGCTGAAATAGGTTAATTCTTCCAAAATGGTGTCAATGGATAAAGGAATGAGATGAGAAAGTAGCTGAGCTTGCAGCTCATGGTGTTGAGTTCAATCTTGCTTGAAGGGGTGTTTACAATGGACAACATAAAACGGGATCAAATCAATTGCGGTAATCGTGGGTTGAGGTGTACAAAGTAAGCCTTCCGATTGAAGCGAAATGGGATGATGAGCTTGTTTGGGAAGGTCAATGATATCGAAATGTAACACATGCTTCGAATTTTAACCCACCAGTTGTGAAGTAAATTGATAGTGTAATGTGATTAATTGCTTCACTGCTGAGATGACGGGTCTGGCAATTTGTGATATTCAAGTGCGTTATAAAACGGGGTTTGTTATACAGTGTTCATATGCATTACATTCTTATCTCCCTCAAGGGAATACAACCATCGTATCGATGGGAATTAGTACTTGCTTGTGGGAAAATATAAGGTCCCGAGCTGAAAGTTGGGTAAGTTTTCACTTTTTTTGAAACGGAAGAGTTTAGCATGGTATACGTTATATCCGAGCCCAACACACTCGTTCTTGTCGAGTCTTCACCAGTCGAAATGCGGAGATCATCGCCAACTGGTGTTCTCCCGCTTAGACCTTGTGCTCCGGCCTACTTTTTCGTGCCGCTTCTATAGTTAAAAATAATCTGTGTCTCTTCTGCGGGTAAGCGTCCTAGCCATCTGGCTTTACTGTTGTGAACACATTACCAACGGCTGGAATCTAATGAACAAATTGACTGGAAGAAATATCTACAATCCTGATTGAATCATTACGCTGAGAAATCCTATGCCTAATTTGTATAAATTGATTAAAGTTCTGAACGCTTATTGTGCAAAGACGTAGAAACATATTCTTGTGAGCGATGTAGTAACCCTCATGGAAGACGAATGGCTGGTGAGGCGTGGTGAAAGTTCTGAATGGTTATTTTACAAAGACATAGAAGTACATTCTTCGGAGCGATGTAGTAACCCTCGTAGAAGACGGATGGATGGTGAGGGGTGGTGAGTGCGTACGGCCAGAGTTGGCGCAACGTTGGCGTTCCTGCGATGAGTGGGAGCTGAGACGCTGGCGGTCTTCGTATTCAATATTCAGGGTGTTGGAAATCCTGTGAAGCTTAGCAGAGCAGATCACACTGGTGCTTTGCCGTTTACCGGAAACATACCGCTTACGAGGTATAATTGCGGGTCCACTTTTTGAGGCGTACTGGATAAATACGTGACGGATTAAATTTGTGGTAGCGTTCGTGTTATTCGTATAATACAGGTGGTTATGTAGTAACCACAACATCCATGTCCTTTTGTTTGTTTTTTGTCGTAGCTCGTTGAAAATAAGGTCTGGAAGGGTTTATTTTGCAATAAGGTCTACAAATTTAAATCTTGAATGTGGTGGCCATTTTTTTTAAATAACTCACTATACGAAAATGAATCGACACGGTTCAGTGCTTCTAGACTTTTTTATTTCTGGTATCCATTTCAGAAACTAATTCATTTGTTATGCATCAGTGACGTCTATTATCACAGTAACAAGTCCCTGGTGATGGTTGTGTTCATTTTCTTACTAGCTATGGATTTGAATTAACTAGTACTTGAATAGCGAGTTCTTCGTGAGTGTTGTGTTTCTCTTCCTAATAGCTAATTACTCACCCGAATCTTTTCAGGTTCACGCAAAATCTGTCAGTGTTTCGACGTGACATCAACGACTCTCTGAAGGACGCAGTCTCAAGCCTGACTTCGAGCAACAGTGAGATGATGACTACGTGACACCAACGCCATCACCGTGATCATCTAAAGTGCAACCGTCTGCATTATTGCCGCCAGTTCCACCGAACTGCTCGCCACTCGTATGCGTTCATTCTTGCTTCTGTTTCGTATGTTGTGAAGTCGTGAAAATATCTCATGTTCCATTGAAAGCTCCTTTAATTAAATCTAGCTATGTTGCTGTAAATTAAATAGAATATTTTGAAGTAGGTTTCTTTCCGGATTGTAAAAATTTAATGACTTTAGTTTTTGCTGCACATCGCAGGGTTTGCGACAGCTATTTAAGATTTAGATGGCGGGATTCGTTTAGTTGAATCGTCTGCTACACAGATTTTGCGTTAAGGAACAAACTGCACGTCTTAGTAGTTTTGTTGTTGTGCCTAGTCGTTCATCTGCCAATCTCTCTTCACAGTCTTACATAATTTACAACTTCAGAATGATCTTACCGTAGATATTTTTTGCTGAAAAACATTTGATGAAACCAAGGTATTTAAATTTTTCAAATCTTATTCCATGTGGCCTCTATATGAGATTGATTTTGAGCTCACACCGAGCCCGCCCTTAAGATATCGGCAGTATTCTCGAGTTTTCATCATTATGAAAGTAGGCATTAGCATAGGTGTACGCTTCTGTGTGTGTCAGCTATCTGCAGGGAACGGCTTTCCTCATATAAAAGATCTGCCTACAACACCGTTGACAATGTCGGAAAAACTTGATGTGAAGACTCATTTTGGGTGCAGTTTCAGTGCAAAGGAGGCCTGATGTTTTCTCTTTTGTGGCCAACATGTGAAACAATCAACCCGCTCAAGCAC
Source organism: Platorchestia sp. MABIK (assembly GCA_014220935.1). Lineage (NCBI taxonomy): Eukaryota > Metazoa > Arthropoda > Malacostraca > Amphipoda > Talitridae > Platorchestia > Platorchestia sp. MABIK. The sequence goes on from JACJUY010001737.1 coordinate 109,711, forward strand.
TATCGCTTGGGTTGCTTATTTTTAGTGCCAGGTTTCTTTCATGTCCGAGCACCATCGTGATCCGTCTGTTTCATGCTCCTACGGGAGGGACTTTCAATTTCGTTTCTGTAAGATTTAGAAGCTCCATAGTAGTTCCGTAGCGACTTTGCCACCGTATTGCGCTCTGAATTATCGTATTTCTATGATGCATCAAGTACAAAAAAGAAGCGGATGCGAGAAATTGCGCCGGCTCTGTTACTACGATGTATAGCTTTCATGGTGTAGAACTCAACTGTCCCATCCCATTTCCCTACCGTTTCTCCATACTCAATATCTATTGACTTGAAATTTTTAAAAAATATTGCTAAATGAATATAACCCGAAATTATTTTTACATTGCCATGTTTCCAGAAAACTATAACCTAATTGATAATACTTATTTTCGCATTGCATTATAATTGATGGTGGGCATTAGTTAGCTTCAAAATACTTCGCGATTGCGTCGTTCAGAGAATTGTCCATGTGAGAACTTGTGCAGCTACTCCCCCACGCAGGTTCAGGTATCTCTCTGTTGAGGTCGTTAGCGCCTCGCGCTGCTAGGAACGTTCTAGGACCAAGCATTGCATTTACCTCCTTGAGTGTGTTGTGCGCGTTGTGTTTCCTGCGAGTCAGGCGAACGAGGAACTTTCGGTTTGATGACAGAACATTTTTTTGCCATTGAAGAATTAGGATTTTGTATTTTTGGTGGGTTTTCAGTGGAAGCTTGTCAGTTGGGTGTCGTAATTTTCGTATGAATGTGGGAAGTTTTTAATTTATTGCAAGTGCTCCTCGGTGCTCTTGTGTCAGATCAGTCTTTCCTAACCTTATTCTCTTTTCCACGACGCTGATGTTTGTTTCTTCTATCTTAAAAGCAAATTTGACTCGTGTTATCAGAGTGGCAAGTTCGACTTAAGTTGTGAAATTTTTCTTAAAATATAATAAATAGGGCGATTTATTTGAAATCTTATGCGTAATATGAAAAGAATCAATTTAAAAGTCAATATCTTTTAATAGCAAAGCATTATAGCATTTCTTTGTTTTCATGTTGTGAGATTTTTAGTCACGAATTTGTGCAGACCTTCAGTATACCGTTCGGGCCGCGTGGTGTTGGTAACTTTCATAATGCACATGCAAATAGAGCAAGAAAGTTATTATCGAGTTCTGTTCAGGATGGCATGCACGCTATACTTCCAAGTGTTCGGTTTAATAAAAGTATTGGAAATTAATTACTTTGACCACAGAAATATTTCGAATTTATAATACAAATTCAATTTCTATTAAATATTATTTTATTTCTCTTCTTTCAAGTGGAATGATTCGGTCGTTTTTGTTGTAGAGAGGTTGTGGGAATGGTATTACAGGAGTTGATCTAACCTTCTATAAAATTGTGCGGATGTCGAGTTGTGTGCCTCATGGTGAATGTGCTGTGACCCAACTGTAATGAGCGCGACACCTCAACCTCGGCTTACACAAAGCACCAAGCGACCGACCGAGCTACTGTAGATCGAACTTAGTCTGAGAGTATTAAGTTTGCTGAGTCACATGTACTTAGCAGTTTCCTATTGCTCCAATACGAGCGTAGTCTTCGTTATTTCGAGCTCAGTGGTAATTTTTGATGCAAGAATTCATCCCTATGTTATTTTTTAGTTTGCTGTTGCATAAAATTTTGGCTGCGGCAGGAATGTCATTGTTTTAAATGATGAATTTACCTTCACAGGGGCTAGTGAAAGTCGGGGTTAGTGTACTGGATTAACGAGTGCCGAGTATGTTTACATTTTGTATACATGCATACTTCATTAACTAGAACCAACGAGTAAAATATTACGAGACCTTGTCTAAAGAAAACATGAAAATATTTTCTACTTCTCAGCAATATCCACTTTTCTAGATACAGTTCTGTATTTGTGACGACCATTGAACTACGATAATGTAGTTTTTGCTGAGGTGATGTGGGGATTTTATATTTAAACTGTAAAGACCTACGGCGCGATATAGTACGAATTACTGAAGCGCTAGCAAATAAATGATACTACTACTACTATTCCTTTCTGTGTATAGAAGTCAAATGCAATGACTCGCGCATTTTACATCAGCCTAAATTTTGCAGATCCTGTTCGAAATTCTATATATTTTTAATGGATTGAATGAATTTTCTGGTGCGGCACGATTCTTCTGTGTCACAATGTGCGTGTTAACCATGTGTTGCATCTACATGGTCTTTTTTTTCGTGTGACTCTCGCAATTATAAAAAAATGTTTTCCTATAATTGCACTCAACATAAAATATAAAGCTCTCGACAGATCTTACTCTCATAATAACTGAATGTTTTTTATAATCAAACGAGGAAATACGGCAACTCAAACTTTTTCTTTAGTTTGTTCTTCCGTAGGCTTTAAATGATTTATTTTACAATGGGAATTTATTCGGGATGTAGCGGAGTTGAATATTCAGTACATCATCTAAATCCTTAGAATCAAATTCAAATACTTACGTTCGAGAGGATTCTCGTAAAGGGGATTGAAATTGAACTTTGAAGATTTGCAGACTAAAGCGAAGCAGGACTTTGTAGCCGCTTTCAGTATTGTTCGCAACTTACCCAATGTTCTCTAGGCCTGGCGTGTGCCACGTACTGGGGAGTCTACAAGTGTTGTACGAGCATGTAGTTCGTTTACACACAGGCGTTAGATTTGATTTATTTCTCTTATGTTTCCCATCGATATGCCTTTGATGGATCATGTCGTCTAGTTGACGGACGAATGTCTGTTTCGAGCTATTGTTTTCTTCATTGAATTTTTTGGATTACACTACGGGAAGCTTTTTATCACATTTTGCCAGTCGAGGCATATTTCAGGGACGTTCCTAAAAATTGATCACTGTACGTATGCTTTGGACGTAAGCTGGCTCACTTGAAACCTATTTTTATAATGTGAGGAAATGATTTTTTTGACATTGCGGCACATCAAAAGGCTTCAGCTTATTACCTTTTGAAGTAACTTGATAACCAAGGCTAATACGTTCAAAACAGTAGTTATCGTGAGGATCTATTCTGATTTTGACGAGATATCTATATGAGATGAATAAAAGCTCCGAAAGTATCAGTTCAGCAAGGTACACTCTGTAAAGCAATCAGGCCGTTGGTATATTTTGAACCAAGCCAATGTATATGACGTTTGATTAACGCCAGAATGACGTCCATCTTGATCAAGAATTGTATACCACCACCTCACCAACACTGGTGCAGCAGAAGTGTTGTAATTCCCCTAGGTGAGTCTGGTTCACTGGCAGGAACCTCGCAGGAACCATCCTGTAGTTTGTGTGTATTGAAGAGAACCACAGGCCGCATTGAAGGACTCGAATGTCGTCGACCCTCGCTTTCAAGTTCAAGTACTACAACTAGCTCTGTGTACCTGAACCCTGAACTATTTAAAATTAACACTTAACTTTTTTGAGCGTGCGTTCGTCACATATTTTCGATTATGAGATCTTTTTGTTTGCGTATTGTGACATGTTTTTAGGTTTGGAATCTGTTCTAAACGACTTCAATTGTAGACTGAGAGTAATAGTTACGTGCGAGTTGCTGAACAATGAGAAAATTATACTCGTGGATTTAGACTTGATGTGTACTACCCTCCCCCTGTGCATGAGGGAGTTGTCTTTTGCCATTACACTAAAATCCATGACGAAATCGTGGCTCCGAATCACCACTGCCTGTCACGACATCTCGTGGCTTATGTATCTTGGTTTTCTGTCGCATTCCACCTGTACAAGTCCTCTCGTGTATTTTTCAGAACTGTGATCAACCTATTTTAGAATCCTTTCAAAATTGATCAAAATGTGGTGCACACCATTTGCTAGCGCTGTCAATAAGAATGGTGCGCGCTTCCCGTGCAGCTCTGTAGCTAGAGATGCTTTTTTTTTTTATTTCAGTGCGAAGTCGTTAGCTTTTGTAATTATGCTCGTCACGTACACTTTTACGGTAGGCAGTTCTACTTTATATTTTCATTCACTGAGATATTTCTTCGTGTAGAGTAGTTGTAGTTTCTTACTGTGTACGTTTAAATTATCGCCCTATGAATGTTGGATTTAAGCTGCTCAGACGATACTCAATTTTTATTTAATCCTTTAATAATTTGTTAGCCTATTCTTCTTTTGTGACATCCCTGTGGAAATCTTTTTGTACTCTTCACTTTCAATTTTATTTTTTCATTTCTTATTCGATTTTAACATCATCCTCATCTTCACATCACTGAAAGAGCAACCCAGTAAGTTTTCTATTTCACCATTGAAGTATAAATCCACTTTGTACATATTTATGTTGTCTGTACATTTGTACATAGGATCTTAGATGCGTTAGCGCCTAATGTTAGTAGAGCGTGCGTTTCTTTGACGCGAAGACTTTTGTAGTTAGGCCGTCTTGCGTATAGTCGTTTTGGCTGATGTATGGCTGTGGTCAAGGTCTAACTCTGAGTTATGCGTAGTGCGCTAGGACGCGTGGTAGCAAACGGTCGCGGGATTTTGGAGTGGAGTGTTCAGCGTAAAGCATTCTCTCGTTGTCCAGAATGATCAGTTTACATTAGAGCTCTCTTTGTGTCGTGAGAGTGAGGGGACTTCAGATTTACGCTCAGTAGTGAGATTGTGTGGGAATAGAACAAATTGGCTTCGCATTCAGCTTTCTTTAATGTGGGCTGGTTTTGTTAGCTCTTGAGTGAATCCATGAGAACGTGTGAGTAAAGAAATTATTTGGTCTGGGTTTGCCGTAGTGATGGCTGTGAAAAGACAGTAGGCTCGAGGATATCAATTGAGGGTAGAGAATTAACTACGGAGCATAATATATTTTTCATGGAATGGAAAAACGAAGCTACTTTAGAGTCATAGCGGAGTCAGTTCATGGTATAAGTTATCCTAGCGATTGTTCCGAAAATTTTGTGAAAGTAGCGAGCAGCGACAGCTACTTTCAAAAGGGAAGAAATTTTATTTTGATGTGTGATTGACGTAAAAGTGAATCTTTTTGCTTGGCGGGTCGTCAGGGACTTGACGAATTATTCAGCACGTGAGACATTTCTATTCACTCATGTTTTTATCATTGGTAGTGAATGGAAGTAATTCTGATAAAACGTCGGTAACGTTATCTTCAATGAAAATTTGGACGATGAGCAGCTTTTTATGCGAATTTAAATCGCTCGTTCTCAGGAAGTCGTAATTTTTTAAGCCGTCTCTGACGTGTCCAAATAATACGGATATAAACCGCTCTGAAGTCGTCTTGAAAATAATTGGTTGTGTGATTTTTAATTTGGAAATTACTTTCCATCCGTTATTTCGCGTATCTAGGTTGATGTTGATTTTAGTTAAGACAAAGGTCATAAGACTGCGGTCCTTCATAAGACTGGACGGTAGCCAGCAAGTCGCGATTCTTGTTAGAAATGTTTTTCATCATTTGGAGGATTGACTCTAAATTTTGCTTTTTTCAGTTGCTCAACGACATTTCGGCGGAGAAGAATGATGGTGGGTCCAGTTAACTGTCATAGCATCGTATTTAATTTGTAGCTTAGAGATTTCTACGACTTTCGTGAAGTCCAAATAGATTATTTTAACGGAAAGGACTTGTGTTGGTAATTATATGCACATTCCTCACTCTTTCTTTTAGTGCGCTTCGTTCTTCTGTATGTCTGTGTTTGTGGTCACAATTTCATGTTCTTACGGAAGGGTCACCGACATCTAGCGTCGGTGTCGTGTGGTCATGAAGGAATAATCTGTTTACTGTGTAAGTCGTGTGGTTTTCATAATTCTTGAGTATTTTGAATTATGTTGCGGTACCATGTCGTGTTTTTGCAGATTTGAAGTTGGACACATCGTGTCATGAAGTCCTTTTCGTTATCCTTTTCAGCTTAAATTTTTTGCTGATGTTGATTATGTAGCTCAGTATTGTCGTTCCTTTTTTATCGTGTCTACTTTTCTGTCGTTTCTATCCTCATTCATTTCAATACTTTTAGTGAGGTATTTTCCCCTTTTGACTGCTTGACTTTCTTCACAGCGGCAGCGTCCAGCGTGTCATTCGTAAGCTTACGTATGAGGTACTTGTTGAGCAGCAAACATCGTTTCCTCGACTGGCAAACGACTTTCTTGCGTAGAGAAAACAGTTATTCACGTCTTTTAAGCAGTTTCTTCGTAATGAATACACGACTTTATGATGAAAATTACAACCGATGATGATAGCTAGGCATTGGTGCCGGAGTCGCGTTCTAGGTGTGAAGAGTAGTTACTGTGGAGCTAATAAAGACTGCATGATATCTCGTTTAGAAAGAATGGACTTACCTGTATTTTAGCATAAGAGCAGCGGGTCACTGTTTAGCAGATGACTTTGCTAACCTGCGTTCCTGTGATGAACCGTTTCATGGTTTAAACAAAATTATCAAACAATTAGTGTTTCATTTCTATCCTGTGGATGTAGTGTATTATGGCAGTGATCCTGCAATGTATATTATGTTTTGAAGTGGTTGATGTCTTGTTGGTCTAATGAACTCCCTCCGTTTCTCTAATGAAATAATACCTCTCAGTAAAGCGCTCCGTGAAATTTTCATGAAGCATCTTGAGGGCAATCGGACGAAGAAAGCTCGTTTTCTCGTGAATTGTGCTGGGGGAAAATTTTTCTGCAAGCTTGGAAATTTAGAAATATGTTAATGTTTGTTGTTGAAGGTGCATACCCTTTGTCAGTGATATCGAAAAGGCACGTCGAAGAATATTGAAACTCAGCTGATCGATAGATATCTTTGATTTTTGAGCTGCATTCCAGATGGTGCACTGATTTTACATTCTGTCCATACACTTTGAGGAGTTGCAAGTAGCCCTCCTCAGTGGTTCTCGTGTGTAATCGCTAATAAAATCGTGATTGAATTAAAAAATGGACCAAGTGCGACGGTCAATCCTGCATTTTTAGGCTTCCACAGCCTTCTCGAAAATGCAGGATTGACTGCCGCACCCTGTAAATTGTGTTCAGTTTCAAAATTTACCTTCTTTTAAGTGGGGTAGGTACTTGATTTCACGCTCAGCATATTAATTTTGTGTGGAAGGCAGGCAACAGAGTTCATCAGAAGTTTCTTCACGACCGTTCCTTTTTTGCCAGAGATGAAATTTTACACGATTTTTTAAATTGAGTATTCATGCCAAAAGATGAGCAAATGTTTATTTGAAATTTAGCTGTTATGTTGGTACGATAGTTTTCTTCAATGGATTACTGAAAAAAATCATTGCATAGCATATTTCCTTGTGTTGTTACTGGAGGCTTTCATATTAGTAGATAGTTTTTTCTGGTCAAAATCATAACTAGAAAGTTTCTAAATGTTATGCAGGTTAGCAGGTAAGGCAAANGTTTTAGTGATAATGTTCTCAAGGGTAAGATGTGAGGTCCCGAGTTGAAGGTTAGGCAGGCTTTCCTCTTGTTGAAATAGCAAACTGCATTAATTTTGTTACGAGCCAACTATTTTCGATTCATTGTTCTATTTCTCAGTAGCTCTGCTCCAACTTTTCTCATGTTTCATAAACTAACTTTCTAACATGCAGCTTGTATGCGTAGGGTATCTTAATAATCTATGCACATCTTGTGCATAGATTACGCGTTCCCTAAAGTTAACACTAAATGTTGCCTACATCCTCACTCTTAGGAACGCCTTTGTTGCGGTATGAGACCTCTAAGGGGATACAACAATTGTATCTAAGGGAATTAGCATTCCCAGGGGGAAAATGTAAGTTAGGAAGGCCTTTTTATTAAAATAAAATGTTTTTTCATGCTAAGGACTCTTTTTTTTCGGTTCACTGCTGTTCTGTTTTCAGCATCTACTACTTTCTTCTTCAAATTTTATCCTGTTTCATGAACATCTTTCTCAACATCCTGTTTTTATGCGCCATGTGCATAGATTTCCCGTTCCCTTAACTCCATACTAAATGGTACCTTTTTCCTTCCTTTCTTCGAAACGCTTTTTTTTAGCGGTTAGGAAGGCTTAAACTAGCATTTAATCTATTGCGGTATGGGAGGCTTAAACTAACTTATCTAAGTTAATCAAATCTCAATATACGGTTTCTATACGCAGGATGTCATGTGCTGGAGCACACATCGTGCATTGATTCTCTGTTCTCTCTCTTCTATGAGGGATAAAACTATTGTATCCATGCGAATTTGCACTCCCAAGGGGGAAAATATGAGGGCCTGAGCTTACGGTTAAGTAGACCTTTTTGTTGAAATAAAATACTTCATGTTATATTAAGGACCATCTTTGTTGGGTTCTCTGCTGTTATGTTTTTCAGCACCTACCAATTTCTTCGACTGTTATCAAGTTTTATGAACTTCTTTCTCAACTTTCTGTTTCCATGCACCATGTGCATAGATTCCCCTTTCCCTTAACTCCATACTAAATAGTGTCTTCCTCCCTCCTCTCCGGAACGGCATTGTTGTAGTTAAGGAAGCTTAAAGCTAGCTCATATAATCTGTTGCGGTTAGAGTCCTAAACTACAATAATCGTTTTACTGTGAAATTAAAAAAAATTGGCTGGGGTGTAAACTTGGATGCTAACTTTGGTTTCAATTCTGAATATGAGTTTTCATACATGTAAATATCCTGATAACGTTCTATACGTTCGTGAGTATGAGAGTGTTTGCCTTTACTCAAGATTTTCGAAAACGGATGGCACTGCTGCACCGCAACGTCTTGGCAACAGCTGACCTGAGTCGTTGACAGATATCCGAATTACTCGTCGCGTAGCGTACTGTGGCCCGGCGTGACCTTTGAGTAATTTCTGCAGATAATATATAAAAGAAATGGCTTGGATTGGTAAAGGCTTTTTATCTGAAGATGCTGCTAAAAAACGCGGGACGTTTGGCATTACTTGGTTTCCTGGAAATTATATTTCTGAGGTAGAAATGTTTCATGATGGAAGTTCAGTAAACCAATTTGTGGTAGTAGCTTGCGCTAAATCTTAAATGTGAGCAAGTATAGATAAAGCTAGAATTAAGAAAATGATTGATTATATATGCAGTGAGACAGACGCTTAAAGTAGGGAGATTCAAGCATGTCAGATCCTAACAGGGAGATCCTTACGAATGTAGCATTAGAGCGGTACATCTGGAGAGAACCAGGGACATACCATACGAGCGAATGTGACTCGCTAGTATGAGCAATCTTGCTATGTTGGTTGAATAATGCAACCTGACCCTTGTTCATGCAGTGAAGTAACTAGGATGAGCAGTCTTGTATTGAAAAGTTTAACCGAATCCTTGTTGGTGTAGGGATTTTCTTGGCACACATGCTGTGTGACGGAGGCTTTAAGGAAACTATAGAACGTCAGGTTTGGGATTGTACTAGGAGTATAAAAGAGAGATGTCATAATCAGATGTCTATATGTCTTTTGATTTTTCAAATCTCAGAGTTTCCATCTTTTACTCCCACTTTGCTTTTTTTGGTGCTCATATCTTCATTGCTGTTATCTGTTTGTGTTTTTATTCTTCACAACAATTAAAGGTTTTTTTTAATCTGCTGTCCTTGCTTTATAAGAATTTTCATTGTTAAGATACTCCCAACATTTTTAATCAATGCCTATGTGTCTCAGGTATTTACTGTTAAAGATCATAAAGTGCTAAATTGCTAAAATGTTCTATTGCTGATGCAGTGCCTCTATTTTCTAAATCCAGCGCAATCAGCTCTGTAAAGAATGAACAAAAGTTTTTCAGAATTGTTTTTAAATCCCCTTCAGAGGATACAGCTAATGCATCTATAGAAATTAGTGCTCTCGGAGTGTGAGGTTCTAAGCTGAAGTCAAAGTAGGCTTTCATTTTGTTGAAATAGAACAAGATTTAGTTTTGTTATGAACTATCTTTTCTGGGTCATTATTGTTATGTTTTTAGCACCCTTTACTTATTTCTTCAACATTCCTTGTGCATTAATATACCATTCCTATAACTCCATACTAAATAAAGTCTTCCCCTTCTCACTCTTTAGAACATCTTTAATATGACAAGGAAGGCTTTTAAACTTGAAAAATTCTTTAGTTTTGTACTAAAAACTGAAAAATTTTCTTGAAGTAAATTTAGTCACTCATCCTTATTTTCAGTTAAACTGTAATAAGGATGGTGAGAAAATTTTTTTAACAACTTAGGAAAAACTGGCACACTTTTTATGATAAAAAAATAAATATTTTCCCCAGTTTTGTTGAATTTTGAAATGCCATAAAACAAAAGCAAATAGTTTGCCTCAGATATGTATATCTTATTTAATAATTTTTTAGGGTCAATATTGATTTTAGGCCTTTCACGGAAATTAATAATTCCATTCCGAACAATCACTAAAGGAACCCATTTAAA
>JACJUY010001738.1:2986-17724 GCA_014220935.1 Platorchestia sp. MABIK
TCGCGAGTGCATCACTAGTGCTCTGCGGGTTTGGACCTTTACCGACCCCTGCTTCTGGAACCTAGTGTTCAAGATGGCCGGCTTACTGGAGATGTATTCGCCTGAATAGTATCTTCGAAGATAATGAAGATCCTTCTGGTGAGCCTCCTGTACTTTGTTGCGCTTGTCATTAATTTGTTGTTATAACTTGCAGCATTACCTGACCCCTATAAAGGGTGCCAGGAAAGTCTATGTCTTTAGTGTCCGTTTATTCGGAAAGTTTAGCTGCACGGTCGGGCAGCGAGACACCTTAATGAAAAAAATGTTTTTTCATTTGGAATGAATCATACTCAAAATAAGATTGGTTTCATACATAATTTTGAAGATGGTAGCACTTGCCAAGAAAATGTTTTCCTCAGTCAGGGTAACTGTCTTAAAGTTCAATTATAAATAAATGATTTTCAAATCGTCAATCCACTCGGAACTCACGCGTCAACATTGAATTTTTACGCTATACAGGAGTTTGGAAAATATCCCTGCTCATCTTAGGAGTGAACTACACACAATTCATATTCATTTGCTCTCTTCAACAAATAGTTCCAATATCAGGGGTTAACCCTTTACGGCCTACGTGAACGAATTCGTACAGTGGAATATATGACAATAATACGAGAGATATTTTATGCTAGTTGTTTCATGGCCTAACTAGACCCATTCGTACAGCTCCGAGCAGCATGCCGAATGTCGCAAGATCGTAATTACGCGCTGGAACAAGTCAGTGCAGCGCTGGTTGTTGTTAGGTGCGGTCGTTGTTGTGAACTTCCCCGACACTTCTCTTCATTACACTTGTGGATCATGAAAGAGGTGAGTATCGCTGAAATAAAAAATATTGGCATTGACTATACTTCTTTAATAACGGCATGGAACGATGTTTTTGTCCATATGTCATAATGCACGTTTACCATACCATGATTTGTTCAGTGAACTAATTCGTTCAGTTAGAATTATGGGGTCTCTGCTGTGCGCCGTACGAAATAGTTCAGTCCGGCTATTGTCTGTCGAAAAGCTATAATTCATTCGCATTTGTTCTTAGTTTACAGTAATAACAACGAATCTGTTCTACAGTAAGAGATCTAGTCAGCTCAGCTGTGCAAATCCGTTTTTGGCTGGCTTCTGCCAACAACTATATGGAAGAATATAACAGTGATACTAGTGTTGAAGATCCCACATTTGTTCGAGACAAAATTCATTTCTATGGGGATGGTAAGATCATAGGTTATGAAAATACGGATATATATATATATGGTAAATTTCAGTATTATCATTATTTCGTGTCTTTTTATGTAATTATTTTACCGTTTTCCTAATTTCAGACGCAGTGGCAGATAACGAAAACATCAATGTAGAGATTCCTTACTATGAAGAAACTGAATTTGATGGCAATCCCGTTGTCGTTGGAATTAATAATAATAATATAACAACTGCTTCTGGAGCCCAGCAAGCTCTTGAAAGGAAGACAACCAATTCATGGGTTCTGAGTGTTTTGGATGATTCAGCGCAAGTTCCCGCATTTAGCACTGGAGAAAGCTACCAGGATAAGTTAGTCTCTCCAGTCCTATTGCCTACGTAAGATAATTTTCATCTTAAGATAAAACCTCCTTGTGAACCAAAGCAACTTATACTCAGCTTAAAAAAGTTCTCAATACTAATTGCAAAGAAATTGGGCAATGGATAGGCCTAATTATTACTTTTCTTTGATCAAAGTAACAAGCGTTAGGACGCATTGGAGCACCCAGTTGCCCGATCTTCGAGATGTGCCTTGAAGGATCATGAGCAGAGTAGATGGCTTGAAATAATGTCCAACCTACCTTTGATGGATAATACCTCCCCCATGACTGAAGACAGGTTCAGTAAGGTGCGCTTAATGATTACCCACCTACAATCGAAGTACTGAAAATTCAGCTCAGAAAAAGAAATGATTCTCTGCCCTTTCAGCTCAACCTGAAACGCCTGTGGGGTATGATCAGACAGGCCACTGACCAGATGTGACTCAGCACGGCGCATTTGCAGACCTGAAGGATGCACGGGGCGAACCATTGTTGTCTGTCGTAAATGCAACATTCATCTATGTTTCAATGGAAAAATCATATTTTTTTTATATTTTTTCCAATGAGAAATACTTTGTAAGCGCTGTGTGAATTTCCTGTATTGAAGGATGGGATAATGGAAGCTATACTCTAGGTAAAATGAAACGTGCATTTTTGTTTACAGAAAAATATTAATTTTGCGTATTTACATTTGATTTACTTGGTATATATTTTTGGCTATAATAAATTTTTACTGTATTTGATTACAATACGGCTTACTTCAATATATTTGTTTTGGCGGAAGGAATTGCTACATTCCTAAGCAATAAATAATTTGAAGTCAATTCCAAAGCCTGGTACTGTGGTTGTTATTTACTAATCCTAATTTTTGAACTATTGAATTATAAATAAAAAAACACTTGGGCTATAGGAATTCACTAGTTTATATCTTTGCCAGTAATGGTATTTTTTTGGTAAAATATATGGACTGCGTATTCTAATAAATTGTCACAAATTATTCCTATTTTCTTAACCATTTATGTGGATGTTCAGATTTTCCCATGATGGTGAAATACCCATTTGTAGCCCCAGCTGAACGAATAAGTTCAGTATATGTGAATTCAAAAGTAATATACTTTTAAAATTTAATGACTAGACTCCAGCTCACAACTGTCCGAAACATTGAGATATAATGCGAAAAAAAATTTTTCTCAACCAACACATAGTCCCGGTCGTAATGGGTTAAAGGCTATTTTGAGAGTTTTCATTGAAGATATGAAAATATTGGAGTCCAAAGGAATGTAATTGAACTTCCAAAATTATGAGTATCAATTTGTGGGAACCATTTCAATGTTAATTGCAGACAACTTGGCTGCATACAAGTTGGGTGATTAAATGGAGAGTTCTACAGCTTTTTGCATATGCAGGTTTTGCAATGGCACTAAAGAACTCACTAAAAACTATTCAAAAGGAAATTCTTTACATTGAGAACCCCTGAATCTTATTTGATAAAATTGGTTGAAGACAACAAAGAGTTGAGCACTGTATGTGGCCTTAAAAATAATTGTCCCTTGAATGAGCATGAACATTTTCAAATCTGCTGGAATTCATCATCAGACCAAGCTCATAACATATATGAAGGTTTTGGGCTGGATATAGTGAAAGCTGTCATTGATCCCTGCCTAAAAGAAAAGTAATTTGATTTGGAAGTTTTCAATTAAAAGTTAATGATTATTCCTAACACTCTGAAATTGATTTGAGAATAAACCAGTAAGCTTGAGTATTGCTAGAGGTAAAGTAATTATTAAGCAAACAGATTCACAAACTTGCTGTTTAATCAAGCTACTACCTCTATTTGTTGCAGAAAAAATTCCCAAAACTGATCAGAAATGGAATAATTATTTTAATTTCCTGGAAATGTTAGATTTAATTTTTGTACCATTTCTAAATGTGGAGTAAATCATGCGGTTGAAAACTTTAATCACTGATTTTTTAGATTCATTTTTAACTTTCTACCCATTGTTCAAAGTAAAACCAAAAGCACATTTCTTAATTCATTATGGCTAGAAGTTCAGAGAGTTTGGCACTTTGATAAATCAAATTACTCTTCAAAATGCAAGTAACAGCAAAGTCTATTGATTTAAATGAAATTTTTGTTACAAAATAACACTTTGACCCCTAAGGTCATCATCAGCGGATATCTGAAAAAATACATGGAAAAATATACATTCATAAATTAAAGAGACTTAAACCAAAAAAATTTGTAAAATGCTAAACAGAAGCTATTTTCAACATTGTTCAGTCCAATAGAAGTAAACTAGCAAACGGAGCACCAAATTACCTGCATAAAAGACCTATTTCAGACGATGATGCGTTTGTTGGGCAACATTTAAATTTCTTCAGAGTGAGAGTGGCAAAGATGGTATCAAAGATGATACCAGAGACCTTCAAAAAATTGAGGTCAGCATGAAACAAACGTTTCATCATTGCCGACAACTAATTGTTACGCAAAAATGACAATCTCAGCTTTGAAGGAAGCTTATCTGATTTTGTTTGACTACACACAGGTGAGAAAACTCTTCAGAAATAAGTTTGTACCTGTGAGATGACTTGTGGGTTGTGAAATAGACAATTGGCTTAAGGGGATTAACTACCCTGAAATACCTTTTTTACCTAATTTTTCAAAATTCACCGTTCACCTTCCTATAGCACCTAGAGTAACGAAAATGCATACAGATGTATAAAATTGATTTCTGAACACATTTGCTTCCATAAAATTTTTCGATTTGTGCAACATAAAAAAGGGTTTGTGCGAACACACAAAAGTCAATAAATTACCTAAAAACCCTACTTCTTCTACAATTTACAACTTGAAAGCGTGTTTTTGGTCTCATTCGAGGCGGAAGGATTACGGCACCTCAAAAATGAAGCCTTTCTTTGACTTTTTAAGAAGAAAATTTTTTATGACATTTTTGGTAAAAAAAATTTATTTCCAGAAAAATTAGCAAATTTTTTATCATAAAATTTAAACTGGAATTCAAATTAAATTTCACTACTCAACATTGTTTGTTCCTACTGTCTTTCCGCGTCGAATGAGACCAAAATCAAGCTTTTAAGTTGAAAATTGTAGGAGTAGAATTTTGAGGCAATTTATATATTTTGTATGTTCGCACAATAATTTTTTTCTATTGCGCAATCGAAAAATTTTATAGAAGCAAATGTGTTCAGAATTAATTTCATATATCGTTATGCATTTTCGTGTATCTCCTTGCAATGAAAATGCAAAGACTCTAATTTCTGAAAATTAGGTGGTATTAAAATTTCCGATGAATAAAAAAAATCACGGAAATTTTTTTCGATCAAAATTTAAAAAATGCTTCATTTTTGAGGTGCCAGAGTCTTTCCGCATAGAATGAGACCAAAATCAAGCTTCTACGTTGAAAATTGTAGTAGTAGCGTTTTGTGCTAATGTGTATAAAATTTCCTACAATTTTTTTTTATTGCAAAAATCGAAAATTTTTAAAGAAGCAAATGTGTTCGGAATTGTATTTTACATACCAGTGTGCCTTTTTTTTCCCCTATGTGCAATAGAAAAGTGTACAATGAGATTTGAACCATTAGGTTAAGTCCAGGGTAGTTGATCCCCTTAAAGGGAAGCGAACGGTTTTTTGGGGCCCAAAACTGAAAATGAGATTATTGCTTGACAATGCTCCTAAACCCTCCCTCTATCACGTAGAAACGTCATTTGGCCCGTTTTGGCAACCCAAACCCCCATGATTACCCCCAAATTGCCCCCCCTCCCCCGCAGTTGCGCTCAGAGAGACCAGCTGCGGCTCTGCTTAGCTCTGGTTGGCGTTTCGAAAAGTTTTTTCTTTGTTTTTAGACAACTATCCATTCATTAGAGAGGTTTAGTGGTCTCTTGACCTTCTTAGTGAGTGGTTTTGTGCTTGTCCATCCTGTGAAATGCCTAGAATATCAAATGCAGCAGTTCGCTCTGGCAGAAGATACATTTTCAACTTTGAGGGGCAATTCCAGCTACAGCTTATAACCTATGGAGGAAATCTTTATTGCATCGTAGAGATCGAAGTAGGTACTATAAATACCTGATCTAGTTTTTTAATAAATTTATTCGAAATTTTTTTATTGCACAAAAAATAAAAAATTTAGGTATAAAATTCTAAATTTTGTAAGAAAAAATTCTGAAGCGATATCAAAAAACTGTCTTGAACATTTGTAGATATGTTCATTGTGAATCGAACAAAAACTAGTCGTCTCTACGTACAATATTGGCTGAGAAATTTAAATTTTGTGAAATTGGCCTCTGGGTGGGGGGAAAGGGGTGTGGGAAGGGGATGTGGGTAAATTCTTAAAACTTAATGGGTTATAAATGTTTATTCGAATGTTATAAACATGCTGTGAATACCTCAGAGCTCATTTCACTCCGGAAGTGTTTCTTTTTAATTCTTGAATATTTCATAGGGAAAAACCGTTCGAGGCCCTCTGCAGTTTGCAGCAGGTGTTAGTGACTTATTAGTGGTAGTGACTTGTTACAACTATGGAAGACTTATCTGAAATGTTTCAACTTATTAGTAGTGTATCAGTTTGTAAGTCCTGATGAAAAAAAATATGAAATCATACAAAGGAAACACTGTGTACTCTGCATTATGGTGTTGGTAGCTTTGACCAACATTTTCTCAAAATGTGGTTCATAGACTTTGATGAGCAATTTTTCCTCCAGTTTTGAAGCTATTGAGAAGATTTTTTTTTCATCATAAAGAGCAAAGTGAGTAAAATAAATGCTAGTGAGAGTTTTTTTTTAAAGTAGATTTGAAATTTTTCCATCATCCATAGAAAAAAATAACTTTGTTTTTAATATTCAAATAGATGTCAATTTTTCTTTTTTAGGAAAAACAAAAAACCTTTACTAGTTATGGTAGATATTTTGATTATGAATCGAACATAAAAGACCATTTGTCTCTATGTACAATATTGGCTGAGAAATTGAAATTTCAAAGAATTTTCCATGGAGGGGGGAGGGGAGGGGGGTATGGGTAAATTTCAAAATTTTTAGGGCTACAACTGTTTATTTGAATGTCATAAACATGCTGTGAATACCCGAAAGCTTATTTCCCTCGGAAAGTTTTTTTTTTTATTTTTTAAAAAATTCATGGCAAAATTTGTTTGCTTCCCTTAATTGAGTTTGTTGTTCCTATTGTACATATGTTAATGAAGACTAGCACTCCCAGGTGGAATACAGTTATGGTATCTTAGGTCTCAATAGGCATTTGAGGCATCATCAAGTCTACAATGCATTTTTCAGTTTTCTTGCTTTTCTGTCATCTTTTCTGTGTCCTTTCCTTCCTAACTGGCTATTTGTGTGCTCAAGATATCCAGATTTAATTAGATGTTAGTTTAAGCATTCCTAAATGTAAGACAGACGTTCCAAAGAAAGGAAAAAGAAGGCATCCTTTAGTAGGCAGTTGAGCTAACTCAAAATCTATGCTCAAAGCACATAGTAACAGTAAGTACATTGAGAAATAGTTCCTGAAACATGATAGAGGGTGAGGAAGATGGTAGTGGGTGCTGAAAAACATGATAACAGTGAACCAAAGAAAGGTTGTCCATAACAAAATGAAAACCTTTTTCTTTTTCAACAAAAGGAAAGCCTACCTAGCTTTAGACAAGACCTCACATATTCCCTCTGGGAGTACTAACTCTCATAAATACAATAATGTTATAACCTGAGGGGCATAAGGGATCCATTTGGGAACACATCTTACGCATAGATAATTGTATAATAATTATACAATCATCAATTTAATAATGAACAATTTTACAATTGCTTCACTGATCAAGCAACATGGTTCACTACTGAGTCCATATTAAATGGTCCTCTTGTTGCATTTTTGCGATTGCTTTTGTTGAAGATGAGGAGGTCTTAAACTAAATAATATAATACTAATTTAAATTGTAATTATAAAATCATTGCTTTCTGAAGATAGAACACTGTCTCCATTTATTTTCATATTAAATGAACCAAAACCTAACTACCAACCTTAGTTCTAACCTGAACTTACCGTTTGAGTTTTAACGTTGCACAAATTGTGAAAATTCATAAATTTTAGCATTGCATTTCAGTATGTCTGCTGTGCAAATCCCATACACAGGAAAGTGAGACAGGCGTTAGTCTACGCAATGAAAAATTTGCTCATCAAAAGTTTCTCACAGCGCTGATGAAAAAAAAAGTACCAATGATTATGAAACATCACTCAAGACAAGGCTCTAAAAGATGTGTTAAATAAAATTTAGGCTGTTTCAGGTAAATTAGGACCTTGATTTATTCAGATATGCTATGAATTCATAAAGATCACTGAGATGGACATCATCGCTGCCATGCAAGCCACTTTGCTGCATCGTGCAGAAGGAATCCTAAAAGTATCTTTTACACTATATGAGATGGATTCTTCTTGTTGTGAAGATGAGCAAAATGGTAAGAACTTTTTTTGATATTGTAGTGAATTCAGAACCTGTTCCTTATCTCATCAGTTTTTGTTGCACAATTGTTGAGCAATCTACTAAAATTATACATTTGTCTTCTGAAGCCAGGTGATACAAATCAAAGCAACAGCTTGGCTGGAAACAAAAACTCAGCTTGTCATGCCTACAAAAAAGAAAAAACAACTTGCGTAATTTCATTGTCTGTTCTCCCATTGCAGAGTTGTTGGTGTGCACAACAGTAAGCAAGTAACCTGCACTAATGAACAAAACTCTGCATTTCACTGCTGTTCTGGTGATAAATATTTGGGACGTATGTAAACTTAACGTGAAACTTGAACAGTTATTACCAATTGAGTCTGGTTTCATATGAAAGAAATGTTCAGTATGCATTCTTAGGTTAATAAGGTATTTTTAGTGCATATGTTTGTTTGCAGTATGAGGAAAATTTATATCTAACCCGATGCTCAAACTAAAGATGAATAGAATTTAGTTTTACGTTGTTCCTAGAAGTAATGTGTCGAAGGTAACGTAACAGGCTTATAAACAACCAAAAAAGGAATTAAATAATTTAAATTATACAATTTTCATGGTCGGATAGATGATTTTTTTGAGTATGTAGGGTATACAGACACTCAACTTTTCTATTTTTCCCTAGATACCATCACCGATGATCTTCGACAGCCCAAATTTGGTTCCAGCCTCTTGCAGCAGACTAGAAGCAGAAGAAGAGGTCAGTGTTTTTGAAAGACTCATAGCTGGCATGGCAGTCTGGCTTGCAAGTTACGACTGTTTGATTGCACCTATCCTAAGGCGGCGTTCACACCAGCGTGATAAGATACATGTCTGTAGGTCGTAAGCGATAGGCGATAATTGTCTTGTGAGATACGACGCACTCAGATCCCTTAAAAATGCGGAGGGACGACAAAACTGGTTCACACCGGTACGATAGCGACATCTGTTGCAAGATACGCATATCAAGAGACAAAGCGTGCGTGTCTCTTCCTGCAGTGTTGTACGATATTGGCCGATTGATTGATTGTAAGAAAGTTTTAGCCTTCCTTTACCACAACAAAGAGGTTCAAATAGAGCAAGGATGAAGGCACCATTTAGTATGAAGTTAAGGGAACGCAGAATCTATGCACAGGGTGCATAGAAACAGTAAGCTAAGAAAGAAGTTCATGAAACAAGAAAAAAGTTGAAGAAAGTAGTAGGTGCTGAAAAACAGGACAGCAGTGAACTGAAAAAAGATGGTCCATAACAAACAAAGAAACATGTTCTATTCCGACAAAAATAATGCCAACCTAACTCTCAGCACGGGCCCTAACATTGTCCCCCTGGGAACACTAATTCCCATAGATACAATAATAATATCCTCCTGAGGGGATGATATTGGCTAGAATTCTTCATCACTCAATGAAGGACTCATGATTACTGACCAAATTTCTCCTACTACACTTTGTTGCTGGCTGATGTCTTATCGCTTCAGTATGAACCTAACTTATCTTAACGATGATTATCGTGTATCACATGTGTCGGAGATAAATATCTTATCACTCTGGTGTGAACTCCACCTAAGTGTTACAGTAGAATCCGAGGTTTTCTGCAGTGAGCGATTATTGGTCTCAAGGATCAAACGAAAGCTTTTCTTACTGTAATGATGGCTTTCCATAAAATAAAACTTGCTCAGGTAAGTGACCACTATGTCACATTTTCAGAGTAGTTTGTTTTAAAAATGGGAAAATAGAATTATAACAAGTTGAACAATCCTATTTTTGAATAAGAAAGAAATATCTATGAGAGTTTTTATGCAATCTATGCAAATAATTCAATCTGACCTATTTGCTGTACATATGGGGTTGAATATTTCAGCAATATATGTAGGTATTGACTATCCTATTTATAACTCTAAGTCCACTCAGCACTATTTTCCATCTAACTAAAATGGTGAAATCTACTCAACTCATTTACTCATCACCAAACCAACCGATTTATTAAAAAGTGCTACAAATTCAAACACTCCTCTTTGTACCACTCATTAACAAAGAATAACAACTTCATTATCAAACAGAATTCCCTCACCTAGTTTGGCAGTCATGACCTATTCCCTTTGCACAGCTATGAACCTTGTTTGGTTTACTCAAAATTATTGTATCATTGTTTCCTTCAGTGTTAATCAGCTGATGTTGATGTAATAGATCAGATAATTCATGGTAGAACTCCTAAAAGCATTGAATAGTCAATAGGATACTGCTGGGTTACTTCAACAATTGAGAGGCCTTTGGGACTACTTTTTTGTGCCCCCTCTGATTTTCTCAGTTGTGTCATCCTTGCTGTCTCATTTTTTTGCATTTCCTCTTCACTCTCAATCTTAACTTGCAGTTTCAATGTGCAGAATACCCTGTGTAAGAAAAACCTCATGCAGAGATTCCTCATTTTTTTACGCTCAAAACTAACTCATTTGTTTCTTCTACTTACTCTCTTTGAATAGCTTCTTAGACATCTTAAAATAACTGATGTAGTAGTCAAGTAATAATAATGGAATTGTTGTGAGGATTTTCATCACAACCTCTCCAGGGTTACCCATGAGGCCATTTAACTTCAGCACCATAGCTGCTCCAGCATCGCAGCACGGCAGTAAGGTCGGAGAAAGCAGGGCTGAGATAGGCAGATTCTTTTGAATGAACTCTTTTGAAGTTGATTCTTCTCAATTAGCTTATTTTTGAGCCGGATTCCTTTTGAGCCAGATGATTTTGAAACAATAATTACATTAAATTGAATGCTTAATAGATTTTCTGCCACAAAGGCCAGTGTTTCTGGCTTCATGATGTTTCTTATTACTTTAATAGTGAACATAGGGACTAAAACTACACTGTCAGTTGCTTAACATGGTTTTTGCTCTGTCACTGGAGCAATCTTGGGCCCTAGCTCTACGGGTTACTGCCGTCTTGTCTGTTAATTAACTTAGCATCTTTCCTCTTATTCTTTAATTTTGTGTCGTGTGAGTGCTTGATTCCTTCTATCACCGGCTTCTGCTTAAATTCTCACTAACATTTACTCAAAGGTCTTAACTTATGAACAGCGTCCCCCATAGGAATCCAGGATTTTGAGACCATTTGAGAAATAGGGATTATTGCTGCTATAGAAAGGGTAAGAAGTCAGGTACATCCTGTGAAAAAATAAGACTTGTACGTTCACTCATTCGCCCGCTACGGGGGTTTGAAGAATGGGGGTAGGGGAGTGGGAAGTGGTATTTTATCATGTTACACCTCCCCCTTGGCACTTTCTTTACGGCACAACGTTGCAATGCCATTTCCTGTGTCTCTGTATTATTCTATAATGATTTCAGAGGTCTAACCTGAACAAAAATTTCATGAAAATTTTCAATTAAAATTGTTTGTTTCTTTGTTTTGCTTATAATGTAAACGGACTTTAGGGTTTCAAAAGTCATCTCCTCCTACAGTTTTTGAGCTCCAGTGATGATTATAGTATCATTGAGTGCGGAAAGCTGAGGGCTTTCCAAATAGTTCTAAGAGACTTTACAGGTAATTTTTTCAAAATTTATGACGTCATAAATCCGCATTTTTTAAACTAAATTTGGCTCCCAATTTTTTCATCTTTTTTTATTAAAATTGGAAATTTGATGAACGGCATAGGACTTCTTGGAATGTCCACGTCTTTCCACATCCAATGATACTAAAATCATCACTTTTACTTAAAAACTGTTGGAGGAGATGACTTTTGAAAAACCCCCCAGAAATCTCGTTTTCGATGAATATCTCGTTTTCTTCAAGGAAAATCGCATCATTTTTACTACTGACAAAAGATTCCCAATTGCATTTCCTATCAGTATACCAAATTTTATTGCTCTTGGTTCAATACTAAAGAAAAAGGTCCGTAAGGGGGACGCTGTCCTTAACTTATTCAATTCTTGGATGAGAGCTCTAGCTGTTACAGGAGGTCTATAACTCCCCTATTTGAGCTCCATCTTTTCCTCTAACTATCTTCTTGAAAGCCCAGTAATTCACGCTTTTTGCCTTGTCCTTGACAGCTCTTCTTGCCATAAAGTTTCTACACTGGATGGACCATAAATTTCACGTATGGATATTCTCGAGTTTAATATCAATTGTATAAATTGTCATTGCTATATTTGATACTACTGACTATTCTGATCATTATTATTCTTTTTTTAACTTTCCTAAGTGTAACCCTACCATCTTCCTGCAGTATATCCAAGAGAAGCTGCGTGAAGAGTGGTCCGGTCCTGCTTTTGTCTATGCCTCTTCATCCCTTGCAGCTGCATTGATTAGGTAATTTATCTTTCTCAACTCAATGAAAATTTCTATATTGATTTTGTAATAATACTACTTCTTCAATTTTGCTTCATTTATTGGTTTATTTAGCAGACGAGTTGATGTGCCTGGGGGTGCCTTGATGGTTGCCATGCTCCTTGAACGCCCCGCCGCCAGCACGTGCTTTTCTCTGTTACAAGGGTGGGCCACTTCCTCGACCGCTCCAGACGTGGTGATGCGCCGCGCCGCTGGGGGCTTTACCCGAGGATGTACCGTACCGCACCTCCGCCGAGCCGCAAGAATCGGTGGGCAGTTGGCCTCCTGCGTGTCTGTTTTGCTGACAGCTTTGGTAGCCCAAGACCGTTTATTCTCCAGCTTATCGTAGCAACTAGCAAGACCCGTAACCACCGCTTGACAACTTCTGCATCCGCTTTGGTGGACCTATTTCGTTCAAGCTCAATCCTGCGCGTCCAGACCGTTGCCTTGACGGGAAAAACGCAACTTCTGCATTTCGCAGATTTTACTTTTCAAAATTTTAAAAAATATTTTTCATCATAATTGGCCAATTGCCTTAATAAATTCAATACTATTGAAAGACCTTGCTTTCTGATAGTTTTTAATTCTAACTTTGTTGCCTGTCCCTCAAAACAAGCAGGCTGTTAACTTTATAATTGTTCTCTTAAACTTTG
Source organism: Platorchestia sp. MABIK (assembly GCA_014220935.1). Lineage (NCBI taxonomy): Eukaryota > Metazoa > Arthropoda > Malacostraca > Amphipoda > Talitridae > Platorchestia > Platorchestia sp. MABIK. Next base: position 16,028 of record JACJUY010001738.1, read on the forward strand.
AAGGTGCGGGAGTTGTGAATAAACTAATTTTCCTTGTTCCTTCTTTCATTTGGTCTTTGTTAGATTGTGTGGACGGTAATACTCCACACTGTTGAATTATAAATAATACATCTCAGCTGAACTTCTCTGAGGTAGTGAATCTGACCCGTTTAGGTCAATCACATTTTTACATAATTGTATATGGCTAAAATAGATAGATGTTCAGCAGAGCAACAGTTTTATCAGTATCACAGAAGATGTGCATGAAATTTGTTGATAAAAATCCAATAAGAATGTTTTTACTTGAGCAGAACAGGCTTGCAAGATCCAGTGACCGTGATTGCGACCAGTAGGGCAACAACCTAGCCCAGTCACCATCTTCACCCAAAAACCTCGGTATTGCTACCAGTGGCAGTCAACTCACCACGTTCAGTATCACAAGTGATGGTTATTTCATAAAATGAAACTTTGGAACATATAATATGGTGCAACGTTATGAAGTGGGAATTTTTTGTTTGAAATATTTTTTTATTTCGCAAGGAACACGATTTCCTTTTGATTTGTTTCAACGTTTTTCTCGATTCGTATGATAATGTGTCTCCGAATGATAAATAATTTTACATCACCCTTCTGAGAAGTGATTGTGCATTTTCTTTGCAGTTTCAATGAAGAACTGATTTTTATACCATAGTGTAATACTTCCTTCACTTTTCGAGCACTCAAAGTAAATCTGAGACTAATAAATAAAACAAAATTATTCTAATTTGTTTGATCATTCCTGACTTCAAAAAGAAATGTGTATATAAATGTTAAACAATTTGATTTTCTCTTTTATTCCAAATATATAATAGTAGCAAATAACTCGATCTGTGATCAGTTAGTAACAAACAAACAATTGCTAGAATATGTCATTCTTCACTTCAGTACACTGCTTTAAAAGCCAGTCAATAACTTGAACACTTTTTACAAATTAGTATAGTTGGATTTTTCCATGAGTGAAAATAAAATTATGGAAATTTTACTGTTTCATAATAGAGAGCATATATACTAATGCAGTACTTAGTAGTGATTCTTGCATATTCGCTAATACAAACCATCAATTTTCAAGAACTCATAGTATTTATACTAATAGTGCAAAATGAAATTTTTTTCTTTGGTTTGAACATTTTCTGATTCATGTAGAAATCTGCACACAATTGTAAGAAATCATTGGTCACTTGAATTCTCTGATTTTATAGCGCACATTACTTGAAATGTGATTAGTATTATGCAGTGGTCTGTTTTTTAATATAAAAAGAGAACTATTAATTTGAATTGCTATAATTATAAACTAGTAGGACCCGTGGTAATTCCACGGACAATCCCACAGTTAGGTGGACCCGGTCATCATTGGCTTACCAATTCCAAGCTAACCTATTCTAACCAAACCCATCCAAACATAATCTAACGTATCCTATCTAAACTGTTCCTGAAAATATGTCAAACATTAAAAAACATGAACCATGATAAAAATTCCATCAACATCTCCTAACCTATCTTAACCTATCCTAAACTAACATATCTTACCTTAACTTAAAACCAATGTCATCAACTGGGTTAGTGATGCAAAAAAAATGGTTTTATTTGATGGCAGTTTTTTTTGCAAAAAAAACATGTTTTTTATGTGTTTTTTTTTTGTTTTTTTTCGTTTTTTTTGCACACATTCAAATTTTGTTACG
>JACJUY010001738.1:28639-48011 GCA_014220935.1 Platorchestia sp. MABIK
TTCTGTGGCTCTGGCTGCTCCTCTTAGATTCCTCTAGGTAATTGTGGGTTATCTGCCACCACTTTTACTGCATGGTTTCCTTTTGATATTTTAATTACAAAAAATCATGACTTAAAAACATTGATATTACTATATTTTATGTGACCAACAAAAAAAGACATATTCCTAACAAAATTTGAATGTGTGCAAAAAAAACGAAAAAAAACACATAAAAAACATGTTTTTTTTGCAAAAAAACTGCCATCAAATAAAACGTTTTTTTTTACATCACTAACCGTATTACAGCATATTTACGTGTCCGTTCCTTCACTTTTATATACGACGTTCTTATAACTTCAAAGTTGAATAACTCAAAAATAACGCATCAGCGAGCAGAATGTCATTCATGTAAAATGTTTTTAAATGTGTTCCTTTAGTGACTCTTTGGAACGGAACTTTTAATTTCCGTGAAAGGCCTAAATTCAATTTTGACCAATTATTTTATGAAAATCTTTTTAATTGTCATTAGCAGTTGCATGTTCAAAAATTTATTTAAATTAATGGAAGAATCAATAACACTGCTTTTTAGAGGCCTTATTAATGTTAACTGAATTAAGTTAGTTGAATTTTTTTATCATTTGCCAAGGGACAGGTATTCCCAGGAGGAGACTATTATGTTACCTTAGCTTTAGAAATATCTTTGGGTCACCACACCTTTTGCATAGTGGTGACCCAAACAGTCTAATATATTTTATTCCTTGTGAAATATGTGCCCCAATGTGTTCTTAGAAGTTCATTGTCAAGTGGCAGTCACTTTCTCATTGTAATGTTGGTGACAACATGGTGCCAGTTTAGTGATGGTGGTATAAATTAAAACATTAACACTTTGACTGTGACGTGCGCCACCGGTGGTACACGGAGGAAATTTTCATAATGTTGCTGACCAATCAGTAGTTGGAAACTCAATTTTCATAAATACTCAATCAAAGCCAAATGAGGGCATGATCCAGTTCATGGTTGGTGTTTTCAAAATATTTTACTACAATCAACTTTAAATTTGAGTTTGGCATTGAACTTAATATTTAGTAGTCGCAGTCAAAGTGTTAAATTAAATATTCTTTAGTGGCATCACCACATCCATATTGCCACACTAAATAGGGAGGGCCTATCCTCCTTGGGTTGAGAAGGATTTAAATAAATTGATAATCTTATCTAGATTTGGAAGTTTTAAAGCCTAATGATCTGCATTAATTATCATATTTTATTTTTCAATCTAATTTTCAAAAATGCATTTGTGTGTTTGAACTGCTTTTTTTTGTTATTTCTGTGGCCTAAAAAATATTTGATTTTAAATTTAGTTGTGCAAAATTTTGCATCATTTTATTTTTTAAATTTAGATTTTTGTTTTGTGCCATTAACCTGTATAATATTCTATAGCACCTTTTAGTGGCAAGTGCTTTAGATAAATGTGCTTACATATTTGATTCTGTTTTGAATGATCACGTATTTCTATGACATTAGGTAAAAGGTAGATTAATTACTTGAAAGTCTTCTTTAATTAAATTAGCTAAGGTCAGAATTCTTTCCAGGTGTGCTGATCTGGCATTGTGTGTCAAAGATGTTCCTCTGTCTGATGAGCCATCACTGCCTCACCTTCGGGAACAGCTCGGAGCCGAAGCTGATGACTTTGATCGAGCTAAAGGTCTTTTCAACCTTAAAGATTATTTTAGGTAAGCTATCAAATAAGCAACAGGTTTGTAAGTTAAAATTTCTAGTAATGTCCTGTTATGATAGTTATTAGTTTTCTTACCCATGTAGTATCTAGAAGAATTAGCACTCCTAGGGGGAATTTGAGAAGTCCTTAGCCAAATGTTACATAGGCCTTCCTTTTTGTTGAAACAAAATGGTTTGTTTGTTTTGAAACTGACCAAATTTTTTTTGGTTTACTGTGGTCCTTGTTTTTCACCATCTACTATTTTCTTTTTCAACTTTTATCTTGTTTCATAAACTCCTGTCTCAACTTACTTTTTCTATGCACCTTGTGCATGGATTCCCTTAACCCTATACTAAATGGTGCTTTCCTCCTTTCTCTCTTTGGAGTGCCTTTGTTGTGGTGTAGGAGGCTTAAACTAACATCTAATCTAATCTTTTTCTGATGTGGTATAAATAATGTATGAAGCAAATCAGCTTGTAGATTTGGTATTATCTGACAGGCTTGCTGGATTGATAAATGTTAGGTGATATTTTGGGAAAAATTAAATGAATGTTGAAGAAAATGGGAGAAATTTGGCTTTAGAAAGTTCAATTCTACAACCCCGACTCCTCAACACTCCTCTCATGAACTCTTGTCAACATCTCAATCCTTTTCAAGTCATAGACCTTTTCAATATGAGCAGTTCCATATATGCGCTTGTTCTCTCTTGATAGTTAACAGTACATAGTTCATGCTTTGTATGCATACATTGTCATTAGAGAGATTAGTATTCATGTGGTAGTTTTGTGCAATGCTTTCTTACAAGTATGCTCTAATTTCCACTGACAAGCTGCCAGTTATTTAGTAGTTGTTTCATCTCACTAAATGGATCACCTACTCACTGCTCTTTGTTTGAAAAGTGTTATGCTTGCTTGAGGTGTCACTTTCTTTCAGTTGTAGTGCCCTACCTTAGTTACCCCTCAAATCCAAATTCTAATCTTTTGTGCTCAGTAATTGTAATATATCTGAATGTAAATTTATTCAATAAAAGGTTCCAACTTCTCTGCCTATTACCGATACCAACTGCAGGAGAAGTATATATGTTAGGCCGCTGCTTCACTCGCCTCAAACGGAACTCAATGACTGAAGCAGCAACAACTGGTCTTACACAGTCTTAATTTTTCTCCTTGTTATAGCCTCTTCTGATGTGGCTTTGTAGGATCTGCAAAATCTTTATACTCTTTTATGGTCACTTCCAGGAGGATCTAATTTTTTCTCATATTGTGGAAGTAAGGCTTATTACACAGGATGTGAAACCATTTCACTATTTGCTGCTAGTGCTTTGTGAGAGAACTAGAGCTAAGGTTAAATTTTTTCTCAATATTCGTTTCTATGTTCTTGTACTTACAGAGCTGCCTACTATTCAGAGCACCTAAAGCATCCTTTGGGGCTCTTCCTTCACTTGTACGCCCGTTTCTGTGCCTACGAGCAGAAGATCAACAATGATCGTTTGGATTCAATTAGTAAGGAAAAATTTTTGCTACAAAATTTGGAATATTGCCCAAATAATGTAATTGTAGTTTCCAAAAAAGTGGTATTTTTTTGTAGAATGGCTACTTGGAGCATCTGTGTTCAACTAAAACTAATTTATATTGAGCAAGGTTAGTTCTAATTTGTGAGCAATTCTTGTTTTGAATGCCAAAACAAATTATTTAGATTTGAGACAGTTTTTGATTGCAGGCCATTGTTCTATCAGGGTATAGAGTAATAATTTTTTACAACAAAATAAGTGTAAAAATTATGTGACTGCTGGTATTGATTTTGATTCTCATTTCCAGCTCTTCTGCCAAAAAATGTGCCAGGGCCTCACCTGTTTGAAATTGCCCACCGACTGGGTCCTGCTTATCACAGAGTCACCAAGAAAGAAAATTTCCCCTCAAAGGCCAAAGGAGTAATTGGCTTGGGTGACTACCAGTACAAAACAAAGCACACCAAGCACATCGTTAAAAATGTTCCAGGAACTTCAAAACTGGGTGATAAACGCAAACTCAGGAGCCAACTTGAAGATGAACTCAACAGTGAAAATGTATCTCTTGATAAAGATCTGGCTGATCATGACCTTGCTCACCTGGAAGATGATATTGATGGCATAGACATCGATGATGGTGATGAGAGCCTGAAGCTGCGTCTTGATTTGAGCAGCTGCGTTGGAGACAAGGAGGAGTTGAAAGAAGACGACATTGTTTGGTTAGTCAAACTGTAAGGTAGTAACTACTGTCATTATTGAAATGGTCTTTAAGGTACTGCAGTACAACATTTTTTAGTAGTAAAATCAAATCATTTGTGGAGAAAATTCAACACTGTTGAAAACTTTCTTTAATGCAATGAAATTTTTATTTCTCTTGAATCATTATATTTGGGAGTGTTCAATCAAAAACATTACTTCATTGGTTGGCTCTTCTTGATATTTTACCTATGAGATTCCAAAGAAACTATTGACATGAATCCCTGGTTGTTGCAGTGGGTATGATAGTTACCTGATGTACCTATACGGAGTGGTCCTGCAACAGCTCGGCCACAGGAAGCAAGCCCTCGAAGTGCTCTGCTGGGCGATCCATCTCCGACCTCTGAATTGGGCTGCCTGGGCCCAGCTGGCTGATCTCATTGCCAAAAGAAGCACGGTCAGTTCTGGCTTACATGTGGCCGTGGTTGGGTCATAATAGGATTTCTTGATCTCTTTTGTGTAAATTGGGTGTTATATTCCTCAGTCTTAATGTAAAGAAAGAGGGAAAGATAAGTGAATAAAACACCACTATCATAAAAAGGAATACTTTGGGTTTGTAATTTACCACCAGTCAAGTACAAATCTGAAATGAGTAAAATTTTTGGCGAATTCAACTTCCATAGATGCAACAATTAATAATTTTGGATAAAAATGCATTAAAGAAATAAGACCTTGAAATGTTATGATGCTAAAATATTCAAAAGACCTCAACTTTACGATTTTTAAGAGATGGTGTAGTTTTTAAAGTGAACAAAAATAAATTTTAAGGCCAAAGTGTTTGTTGCATGACACGAACAGCAATCTGACTAGAATAGGGCTGTACTTGCACATGACAAGACTGTGCTTGTTCCTTAGCTGCTGGATGGTGTTAATTAGGCATTTTTTTATGCAGCTCTAATTAAAGTGGCTTTGTGTTCTTTTGCTAGTTGAACTGGGTTTTGATATGGGCAAGATTTGTTGAATTGTATTACTGGTTTATGAAACATTTCTGGTTAATGTAACACTGCTCCTCTCCTTCTTCAGAAGAGTAGCCAAACCAGGAATCGCGTTTATTTGGAGAAATGAGCCCATGCACTCCTCCAAAATGGGAACACAGTAGTTAGTGTAGATGTCGTTAGTTTTGTGCTGAGCTTTGAAATTACATCTCTGTTCAAATGAGATGAAATCATTTTTTAAGTCTGTTAATGCGCTCCAGTGCTAATATCCATAACTGTAAAATTGTGCAGTTAGTTTGGTGGTAACAATTGTTCAAGTTACTAAAGGTTTTTGGTAGAAATAGTGTTGAAATTTTACTCTGGAGACTGTTTAGTTCTGATATTTTTTGTGTGATAGAAAGATGCACATTTTTTTATTTTAGAAGTTTTGATAAATTTGGTTGAGCACTAAAAGTTTTATTGTGTGAATTATAGAGTTTTTTCTGGGTGGAAATGATTTTAAAATTGTCAATTGGTGACATTAAAATGGGTTAAATTTGTTGTCATAGATGTTAATATTTTTTACAGGTGTTGTGAAAGAGATGAACGTTGGAATCTTAAGGTTTTACTTGTTGGCCATTATCATCTTTAATTCATTGGGACTTAGGGTTATACAAATCAGTTGAAGTGGATATTTAAAGCCCTCTAACCACCCATATTGTACATTTCAGTCAGTCTCAAAGAACGCTCTATTTCTTGGTAGGAATACTTATAAACTTCATTATCACTCAAAAACGCCAGTGAGAGATTCAAAAAATCACTAACAGTGTTTTGCTAGCGGTGTTTTGTGTGATACCTAAAAAATCCTCAACGACGTTGGCAGCTGGAGCAGTTGGACCTACCAGACGTGTGGCAGCGGAGGCTGTTCCTGTGTCAGGTGTTCGTGGAGCTCAACTTGGATGCTGATGCCCTTGCAGAGTGTGATCATCTGGCAACAGAAGGCCTTGAAGGTTCTACATTCCTCAAGACACAGCGAGCTCTAGCTTACAGAAACCTCAGAGGTGTGTACGTGTTTGTGGAGGGTGGATGTTTTAGAAAGCACAACAAATTATTTATGGGAATTTCAAGTCTGTTTTGAGGTCATTTTGCTACCACATGAACAGTAAGGGCCTGGCTTTTTTTGTGGTTTCTATGAAAGAACTGTTTAGGGGACATGAGAAATTAAACTCCATTCACGCTATTTAGTTGTCGAGTCTGGTTGTAGTGTGTGTATTTATAACACAATAAATATGAAAAAGAAGAAATGACCATATATAGCATAGATAAAACTGGTTAACTGCTAGGTTAATTCATTCTTGATAACAGCAACAGTACATTGAATGCTGCAGTGTAATTCGATGTGTAATTTTTGGCTTTCACTGATCAAAACTCTGCATAGTGGCAAACAGAGCTTTTGAATGAAGGTGTCCTGCTTCCAAATAGTTCATGTTGTGTGCCATCTGACAGGTCGTTTACCTTAGGGAGATTACTTCATTTCTTTCCTTTAAGTTAGATGGAAATGCAATGAACATGTGGTTGGTTTCTTTAATTGCTTGCGGAATTTATTACCTACATCTGTGTTCATTTTCAGTTCTCCATATTAGTTACTTTTAGCATGGGGAATTTATGACTTACATCTGGTTTCATTTGGAATTGTCTGTTATTGAGGGAAAAATAGAGGGTAATTTTTAGTTCTTGGATAATTTTTCTTGACTGCAAGTAAGTTGAACTTTGCAGTAGCCCTCAATTACGCAGTACAGAGCAGCTAAACAGTCTAGTTTACATTGTGCATCATTTACTGCGAATTCCAACTCACGTAGATGAAAATTAGTTTCAGCAAGAGATCCAAACTGTGATCAAGCATTAGATTACTTCAATTACCAAGACAATTTTTTTCCATGCAAACTGAGGTTTGCATAAGATCTGTAACTCTACTATTTAACTAAATTTTTGTTCACTTCACAGAGTTGAACACGGCCTTCAAGTTTAGCGTTTGTTCACTTTACAGAGTTGGACATGGCCATCGCTGAGTTTGAAAACATAGAGCGCAGTGACCCGTTCCGTGTGGAGAGCATCGACGTGTACAGCAACCTGCTCTACGTCAAGGAGAGGCGTGTGCAGCTCGCTAACCTTGCTGCCAAGATGGTTCAGGTGGCCAAGTATTCCGTCGAGACGTGCTGCGTAGTGGGTATGGTCTTTGTGTTTCTTTGTGTAGTACACTAGAATGATCGATTATGAACTAGTTTTAGCCTAATCTACCACAACAAAGATGTTCTAAGAGAGGGAAGATGAAGGCTCCATTTAGTGTGGAGTTAAGAGAACGCTGATGTAATACACTCAAGAATTTTCCTTATCGTTGAAGAAATTCTCATTTCTTGTGTCACATGGAACAATTTTGAGAATTACATGATGTACACGAGCATGCCGTCATTATGTAAGACATTTACTGCTTTGTTGTGGGACCAAAGTTATTGTTCTTAATCTCTGTTGTTGACAGATTTTTCATTTTTTCTTGGGCAATTTTTATAAGAGAGTCATGCACTATTACTATTATTTCCACTAATGGCAGACAAATTGGTATTGTTCTTGAGTGTCTTGATGGGCACTCATCAAGACACCACATTTGTCCTTGATTTTTTTGCAATCATCTTGGAATTTTCAAAATTTTCAAGTAACCTAATTTGCTGGAAGGCATCCTAATATCCATGTGTCGCATCGTGCAGGTAACTACCTGAGCCTGCGTGGCGAGCACGAGAAGGCCGTGGGCTACTTCCAGCGAGCGTTGAAGCTCAACCCTAAGTTTGTGAGCGCGTACACCCTCATGGGCTACGAGTACATGGAAATGAAGAGCACCATACAGGCTATCCAGTGCTACAGGAATGCTCTCAGTGAGTGGGGCAAGCCTCAATCACAAGTCCAAGTAACCAATTTTAAAGAACAGTTTTAAATTACTTGACACTTCAAGTAATTCCAACAACAACCCATTTTAAACAACATGCTGAGCTTGTATCCCTTTCGGAAAGTTAAGTTGTCTTTTTTTTGTATACGCAGTCTGGAATTTATTGTCGATCGTGCTCTTATGCTTACGTTGAATTGATCATTTTACACAACTGATGCTGGAGATGGATGTTGTATTTTTTGTTTTTGGTAAGGTGAGTAATTTTATTGTCAATTCATCTATCAACTCAATATATAAACTCATTATAATGCTTTTTCCAAATACAGCTTAATAGTTCAGTGTCTCTCGTGTTGGTTAAACGTTTGAATTAAATCTAGGATTGAGATGTTGACAAGAGTTCATGAGAGGAGTGTTGAGGAGTCGGGGTTGTAGAATTGAACTTTCTAAAGCCAAATTTCTCCCATTTTCTTCAACATTTATTTAATTTTGCCCAAAATATCGCCTAACATTTATCAATCCAGCGAGCCTGTCAGATAGTAGGTGACAAATATGGTCTGATTATATTCACGAAGTTTGATGAATTTGAATTTACCCAATTCAATTTTTGCTTGTGCTCCTTTGCTTTCTCTTTGTACTCTTGACTTGAGTCTTAGAGAGTGTTAAGCTAACTATATGATCAAATAATTATGAACCTCCTTTTTTTTAAATTGTTTAACTATGTTAGTTTATCAACAGAGATCAATCGGCGAGACTACTCCGCATGGTTTGGGCTAGGCCAAACCTACGAAATGTTGCGGCTACTCAACTATTCTCTCTTTTATTTCAAGCAGGTAACGAGTCTCTTGTTATCATATTTTTATTATTCATGCCAGTGGTGTTAACATTGAAATAGTTTCCACACGTATTTATCACCATTGTTATTCGAGTGTTGAAGTACCCTCAATTATAATTTATCCCGTTTTTGCCCTTGATTTTTCTTTTGCAATTGTCTTAGAATGTTCAAAATTATGAAGTAACTTAATTCGTTCTAAGTAATCCTAATATCCCGGTGTGGCATCGTGCATGGAATGAATTTTGATCCATTCCAGTACATAAGGGATCTTTTTCCTCAGTGGCTTTGAAACATATGTGTTTTAAACTACTTGTTCAATATAGTCAGTCAACTTTTCCGCCTGAAGTGTTGAAGCTCATGTTTAAAACTTTGTTTTCCAATTGCTACTGTTAGTTTCCTGAATTATATGCGAATGAGCTAGTATATTTAAATTCTTTAGCAGGACAAGTGGTAGTTCTCAGGACTGATTAAATCGCAACTTATTTGAGGCTTTCAATCTCTTTTTTTGTCAATTCTCTTGCAAAATTTTTTGCCCATTACTGTCTGAATTTTTCCCTCATAATACTATTACAACAACCATCATTAGACTGGCACTGAAATCAGGTTGTCACCTACATAAAGGATGGGGAACGAACTGCCACTCGGCAATGAAATTCAAGGATCACACAAGGGTACAAATTTGATCAGAAATACAGCATATTAAAACTTTCCCTTTCAGATAGCTGAAAGGGATTTTGCAGCTGTGAAAGATTAATTACTCTTTTTTAATGAGACTTCTTTACTGTGCTTTTTAAGCAGTTTGAGGACACCTTTACTGTGCTTACAAAGTACAGTGTGAAGACACCTTTACTGTGCTTACAAAGTACAGTGTGAAGACACCTTTACTGTGCTTACAAAGTACAGTGTGAGGACGCCTTTACTGTGCTTACAAAATAGAATTTGTGAGCACCTTTACTATGCTTATAAATCAGAGGTTAATTCTATCCTGCTTTTCAGGCTCAGCGCCTGCACCCGTATGACTCTCGTATGATCACGGCACTTGGCGAAGCGTTTGAGAAGAAGGAGATGTTCTTGGAGGCCAAGAAATGTTACGTGAAGGCGCACTCGGTGGGGGACGTCGAAGGAACTGCTCTTCTCAAGCTCGCCAAGTGAGGCACAATTTGTGATGGATTTGCTCATAGGAGTTCCAGAAACGGGCGAGTGTGGGTGGTTGTGTGGTTAGCTCAGTTTGATCTTCTGCCAAAACGAGTGTTTCAATGGCGCTATTCGTGGATTGCTTATTAGAGATATAGAAACGAGCGAGTTTATGTGTGGTTAAAACATGCTCAGGTTTGTTCTTTGGCTCTCTATTTTCAAGGCGATTTTCTGATGTTTTTCATTTGAATTTTCAGCCGCAACAAGTGTTTTAACGGCGCTATTTGTGAATTGCTCCTGCAAGTTACAGGAAAGTGCGAGTGGTTGTTGGATTTAAACAAGTTCACCTCTGATCTCCAGCACTCTGGAAGCGCTTGAAACGATTTTTTGTAGTTTTTAACTGGAATTTTCAATCGTTTCAAGTTCACTTGTTCCGAGCTCACTTGCGAAAGAAATTTGCCAATTGTCAAATTCTCCGTGTTGATTATGCATTCTTATTCACGATTTTTTAGTTATTGAGGAGGTTTCCCTCGACTCCATCCTCACTTAAGAAGATTTGTCCTATGACTATTTAATCCATTTATCAACTCAGCATTATGTTACTCATTATGGTTTCTCAAACTGCTTAGTTGCAGAGAAAACTTGTCTTTTTTTTTATGTGTTAGTCTAAAATGTCTAGCCCCAGACATGAGGCATTCTCCTTTTCTCCTAAACCCATACTGTTTCTCTTCTAAGCCATTTTACCTGCCAGCGCTACATCTATCAATCACTTAGCTACTATACAAAAAAATTGTTCGAATAGGAGAGCAAACTCAAGGGTTTGCCATACCCATGACTTTCTCTTTGCACCTTGCACAAACACACCACTCAGGCCTTGAAGTAACCGAAGTGGAACGTCCAGTCGAATTTACATTGAGCAGTCACTGACGGCTTCATCAATTGCACCTCCTCTCTGCTAACACTTCTCTGGGACCCAACAGTTCCCGGATTTCATCCGTTTAAATCATCCTACAGTAGAATCAGATTTTTTCCTGCTGTCACAAGTCGCTTTTCTCCCCATACAAATACATCAGACCTATCTCATTCTGCTCACTCTCTTGTTCTTTATTTTTGACTTTCTTTCATCATTCATTTTGGAATTCATTTTAATTTCTAGAATTTCTCAATGTCCAAGATGTTTTTTATATTACCGTAATCCTAATTTCTTTATTCTTTGGATGGGGCCGTTAATCAAACAACGTTCTTCTGCCACCGTTGGACTTGCCAAATGAATTTTCCAGGCTCAAATATGTGGCTTTAATTTTTTTTTAAACGCACAAAGTGTAAGAAACTAATCAAAAACTAAAATTATTCAATGTATCAAACTGCATTTGAACAATAGTTTCCTCCTACCATTAGTAGTAAAATAGTCCTCAATTGCGCGAGGCAAGTTTACCTACCCCACTTGGTTGCAGCTTCCCTGTCTTAGTTTTGTACCTTGAGAATGTGAAGGTTTTCGTCATCTCTCAGACTGTACCAGCGGCTGGCTGAGACAGACCGGGCTGCGGACGCCTTCGAACGCTACCTGAAGGAGACGGAAGGAGAGGAGTCAGATGAAGTCGAGGAGCGAGGCAGAGCCAACATGTACCTTGCAGAGTTCTTGCTCTCGCGCAACTCGTTCGACCGCGCCGAAGAGTACGCCAAGAAGTGTATTGGATGTGCCGAGGTTTGCTCTTTAGTTCCTTTACAGCAATGTGTTGTGTTTAGTAGCTATGGTACAGTATGTGCTGTGTTCAGTAGCTATGGTACAGAATGTGCTGTGTTTAGTAGCTATGGGACAGTATGTGCTGTGTTTAGTAGCTATGGGACAGTATGTGCTGTGTTCAGTAGCTATGGTACAGTATGTGCTGTGTTCAGTAGCTATGGTACAGTGTGTGCTGTGTTCAGTAGCTATGGTACAGTATGTGCTGTGTTCAGTGGCTATGGTACAGTATGTGCTGTGTTCAGTAGCTATGGTACAGTATGTGCTGTGTTTAGTAGCTATGGTACAGTATGTGCTGTGTTTAGTAGCTATGGTACAGTGTGTTCTGTGTTTAGTAGCTATGGTACACTATGTGCTGTGTTACGGTATAGCATTTGTTGTGTTCAAGTGTTATTGTACTTAGGGCTCCTTTCATGTTGGTGTTTAATGGGTTTATGTAAGCAGTGTGAATGTAAACTATTTGTTTGTAGTTCATTATTAACTTATATCTCCGATTACTGCCAAATTATTTCATTGAGACCTTTCTTGCTGAGTGCCCTCGATATGCTGCTGCCAGGAATGTGTTTCCCGAGACTGCGAGATCCTGATGAGGATGTAATGACTGGAATGCTCAGGTAATTTGAGCGCTCAGCTTTCAGTGTGACAGTGCTTAAAGTGTTCCTAGAGAAGTGCAAATTGAAATCTGAAATTTAACCAGAAAAAGAACAGTGTAAGCAAGGAACTTCTTCACGTCTGAGATGTGGATGACTAAACTGCAATATGGCCGGGCGCGCTGCGTAGATGCCTCAGGGGGTTTCAGCGTGGGTAAGGCGTCCGGCCATAAATGGGTGGGCAGCTGAAATCCCCTACGGGGTTTTGGCAGTCCTGTGCTTGCGGGTTGAGCTCCGTAGATGGTGTTTTCGAAGACCAACTGGGGCTCTTGTTAGATGAAAATAGTGTGGGTGGCAATTGGAGCGTTTTTTTTTGTGATGGCTGTTACTGTGTTTTCCATAATGGTAATCGTGACAAACGTTGAACAAGAACTGTATCGTGTGCTTTTGTTGAAGTGAAGTGAAGCTTGATTTTTCTTTGAACTGTGAGACCTACGGCGCGATATAGTACGAACTACTGAAGCGCTAGCAAATCAATGCTAATATTACTAACTTACTCATTGAGACCTGATATAGTTTGAATAACTGAAGCGCTAGCAAACCCATGTTACTACCACTACTACTACTACCACTTACTGAGACCTGTATTTGAGTTGCTGTGTGTCCTGATTCGTCTCCTTTCACACCATGATTCAGTTCACAGTTGTATCATTGTATTTGCATCATATAATAGAGATCAAGTTCTATCTATAGGACTAAATCTTAGTGTTTGCAACTTTGAAGAATCAATACATCTTCAAACTCTTTTGGACACTTTGACTGCGGCAGATAAAACTGAAGTTTATCATTCACCTAAAATTTAAAGTCAATTGTTGTAAGCAATGATGAAAATAGTAAACATGAACTGTTTCGTACATCCATTTAGTTTTGTTTTAGTTTTATAAAAATTGAATTCGGTTGGTCAGCAACATTAACTGGTCGGTCAGCAACATTATGAAAATCCCCTCTGTGTACCACCGGTGGCTCACGTCGCAATCAGTGTCCAAATGTTTCTGATCGAATTATTTCCGAGGTGCTTGACTAGGGAACATCATTGTATTCCGTGTGAGTGGTGAAACTTGTGAGCATGTTCATGTATGTCATATTTTTTTATTTGTGAAACTGGAGGATTTTTTACCCCATTTTTGCCAAGAAATGAACTCTGAAATGACTTTGCATTACTTGTATTTTGCTTTAACAAAGCGAAAAAAGTTTACACGGAGATGACTGCATAGTTTGGTGACTATACCAAATGATGATAAAAATTTCTTCAACATCTATTGTGATTCTTTTGTATGTAGCTTCTGTTTCCTTTCCCTCTCAGGAGGATACAGCTATTGTGTGAATAGATATTAGCCCTCCCAGGGGAAAAATGTGTGAGGGCCCGAGCTGAATGTTAGGTAGGCCTTTTTGTTGAAATAAAACATTTTTTGCAATGTTAAGGACCACCTTTTTCGGTTCACTGCTGTCCTGTTTTTCAGCACCTACTACTTTCTTCTTCAACTTTTATCTTGTTACATGAACTTCTTTCCCAACTTACTGTTTCTATGCTCCTTCTACATAGATTCCGCATTCCCTAATATCCAAACTAAATGGTGCCTTCCTTCTTCCTCTCTTCGATACGCTCTTTTTTTTGTAGCGGTTAGGGAGGCTTAAAACTAACCTATAATATAATCTTCTGTTTCCTTCCGTTGGCAGACTCAGGAGGCTGGCAAATCGTTGCTAAAAGAAATCACCCACAAACGGATCTTAGCGGAGGCAAACCCAGCTCTGGTGAGTGTGTGGTGAAGAAACTCTTCACTTTGAAAATTTTTCCATTCGCTTGCGTTGAAACAAACAGTTGTTTTTAATAGCACAGAGGTCAAGTTCTAGTTGGTACTTTCAATACTCGTCTTTGTGCTATGGATCTTCTGGTTTTCTCTAAATAGTGAGTACAGATTTAACTTTGGGTTGTTTCTTTTGAAGGGCTAATTGAAGTCTGTTCTTGTACGCTTACGTTTGGTATAAGAAACTGTGTTGGTGCACTTCAATTGTATTTTTAATAGTAGCCAACAACTGACACACATCAAGGGTTTCGATCATTTCTGGGACTGTCCAATTCGTTTAATGGCCATACATTGTTTACGGGAGATTACACATAGTTATGAGGGTCCGTTAGTGCATTATTTAGGCCATTATCATTTTATTTAAAATAGAAAACCCAATACATGAATTTATTGGCTGTTCTCTTTACTTAGATTCTCCACTTCTAGTACTTGAAGAGGATTCAGTGGGCAAATTTCTCAAAGTATTAGTGCAGAGAGGATATTTTTCTTCTGAGGACCAAAGGAAGTGAACGTGAACTATAGAATAACTGCAGGCCTTGAGTGGTCATTAGGTAATATTTTTCTGTGAAGAAAGGGCTGTGAGGGCCTTCACTGTAATTATTGCATAAGAAGATGAATCTATCGCATGAAATGATGCATTTAATGTATTTCTTATTGTCATGTGGGTATTCATTTTGTTGAGGTATGTGAAATTTCAAGTTTTCAGATGGAATAATTTTATTTTGTGCGTATGAGTTGTAGTTTCTGAATGCGCCAACTGAATTTATTGTGCAATTTAGTTCACTCAGGTGCACTTATGTTCATCTAATTACTTGTTTTGTGAGATAACAAGTTTTTGTTATTTGAGTTCACTTATTATAGGACCACTAATTGGACGATTTTTAAGGAATTTCACTCTCACGATAAGAAAGAGAACAAACTTTGTGATGGACGTATTTACTGGCAAATGTTTCGTTATCTCACTTACCTCGATCAGTTGATTTTAGAGTGGGCTTGCCTCGGTACGCATTTTATTCAACAACAGTTGATCAAATTTACTCGGATGAGAACGAACGTTCAGTGTGGTAGTACTAACATTTTTTTCATGTACAGTACTAATTTTCAACGCAGCAAGTCATTTATGTTCGTGTTCCCCGGTGCCAATTTCTAGGTTTGTGAAGCTGGAAATGGAGTGCTATGATGTTATTCATACATCTCTTGGAGCAAATTAATTTCTACGACTCGTACATCAGTAAAACCACTTCAAAACTACTACAATGAACAGATGGAAGTAAAACTACTTCAGGGTTTCATTGTAAAACTACGTTAAGTGGGTTAGGTTTTTGAAATTTATGTGCGTGCTGCAGACACTCCGAGAAGAGCCCCGTGCCTCGCTGGTGGGGAACAGAGCGCGCAGCAGCGACGACGATCCTCCAACCCTCCCTCCCCCTCCGCTTCGCCTTCCCCCTTCTCCTTAATTATCGATATTACATTCCTAAAACGACTCCTTCGTATTATTCCTCCTTGACGATCTAAACTAGTCTACAGTTAAAGAAAGTGTGTTGAAATTTTAGTCATTTTAAATGCGGATTCTCGATGATAATAAAATTTTTCCCTATTTTAATTTTTATAATGCGTTGAAATTCATCATATGTGGTATTTTATTCGCATTGCTGTTAAAATGTACCTCAATGAAAAATCAGTTCGAAATTTCCTTTGCCATTTAATTAGCAGTCCGTAATTTGCTTTATCCGCAGGTCATCTTATCTACCTAGACTGTTAAGCACTCGGAGTGAGAACGCAACAGGTAGATTTGAAAAAGGAAGTAGTATTAGGAATGAATCAATAGTTGAAATCGGTAATTAGTAGTATACATTTTTCCTTGGATTGCTTAGTTTAGGTCTTGTATTAATCTTGGGTTATTCCTTTTTTTTAAAGTAAAATCTGGTGGAAACTGTTCAAGTGAAACCGTGGTAAAACTTGGGACTGAGCGTAGCATGAATATCTGGCAGATTTTCTAACTAAAAATTATTTTTCTAAATGATTCAATATTAAAATTTATATAGACTTGGGTTAGCAAATTTAGTGTGATATGTAGTAAGGCTAGGGAAAATCGTTTCTCTGCGGTCCAGAGTTCCCCTGTAGTTTTTTTGCTAATTTTGAGGGAGCCTAAGATATAAAATATATATATAACTCTAAATTACTGCATTCTATTTTAACAGTGTAAATGGTTTCAGATGAAATTTTGAATTTTTTAGTTTCAATTTGTTGCAATATTAGCCTTCTAGCCTTGCATTCTATCATGACATCAAAGTGTGAAAATATCTGCTTATTAATGAGTATGTAAAGGTAAAAAGGCTATTACTAGAAATTAATTAAAATTAAAATTAGACGGCAAATTTCTTATTTCTTATTGCTGTACTGGCATAATGTGCCTTGAGAGTTTTGCTACAAGTAAGTGTTGAAAGGTTAATTTGTATATATAAATCCAATGCCCAAGTAATCTTCATACTTCTGTACATGGGGTAGTTTGCATTGATTTTGCTGTTATTTGTTATACTATTGTGAGTGGTAGTAAAATCAGTTTATTTTAAACTGAACAGTTTTCCTTTTCTGTTTGATCTCTTCTTATACCTTGGTAAATGGACAGGATTTATTTAGCAAGAAATATCAAACGTTTTTATTATTTGGGACCAAGTGAAGGATTGGGATTGTATTTGCATGAAGGCCCACGCTAAATGCTGAAAAGATAATGAAATACCTTATAAGCTGCAACTCAAATTCTAAAATAGATGTGGAGATTTCTGAAATATGTATAATATTGTAACTTCTTACAAAATTAGGGCTTCTTCATGGTGTTACAGCTAGTTATGAGAATTAAAGCTCACAGAAGCTAAAAGTAAGAAAAGCTTTCCTCTTGTTAAAATAAAAGAGGATTAATTTTGCAATAGACCCCCCTCAGGGGAAGAAAACTATTGTATCTATGGGAATTAGCACTTCCAGGGGAACTGTGCAAGGGCCTGAGCTAAACATTAGGTAGGTTTCCTCTTTGATGAAATAGGTTTTGTTTTGTTACGGACCATCTTTTTTTGGTTCACTGCTGTCTTGTTTTTCAGCACTTCTACTTTTTTCTTCAACTTTTTCTTGTTTCATGATCTTCTTTCTTAGCTCACTGTTTCTGTGCACCTTGTGCGTAGATTCCACGTTCCCTCAACTCCATACTACATGGTGCCTTCCTCCTTCCTCTCTTGGAACATCTATGTTGTGGTTAAGGGAGGCTAAAACTTTCTTATATAATAATAACTTACAATAGACAATCTTTTTTGTTTCATTGCATCCTATTTTTTAGCCCCTTTGACTTGCTTTAACAACTTTTACCTTGTTTTTCAACTTAATGATTATATGCAGAGGGATTTTGTGTGTGAACACATTTTGTGGTAATTCCTTATTTTTTAAACTCCGTACTGAATGGTGCTTTACTCTCTTTGGAACACTTTTGTTGTGGCTAGAGACTTGAACTAACATAACTAATCTACCAGGACATACTGTGTAGTTTAATCTAATGTATGATTTTAGTTATCTTGATTTTTTATTAGGTCTTGGGATTTATCTGTGTGATCATTTAATTACTGTATGATAAGTACATGACTCAAATATTATTAACTTATTGTGCATAGTTTAACATATTTATTGCCTTAATCAAGTTTTAGCCTAGATGCTATTAGACTTTGAAAAAGTGTATATGTACTGTATTTATTGTTGTTTCTTTACAATTGAAGAAAGGAACTAAACTTGCAAAAATAATGTTCTTAAAAATTTTTTGGGAAACTAAAGTGGAAACCAAAGGCTTTTATTGTGCATAGTTTGAACTTGTATGTTGGATGAGCTCTGTAGGTAATTTTTTAACTACATACCTACTTGCTATTTAGTTTTTCTGTAATACCTCTTAAAATTCTCTCTCCAGAAGGCATAACATAGACAATTATTGGTTCATGTTAAGCTAAATTTGTTATCACATTGACGAAAATTTCTTTAGGTTAAACGATATAGACTTGTTTATTGATTAGTTTAGGGACTGACTTCTCCCTCCTTCTGCCTCTAAGGAGGGCATGCTATTAGGTTACAGTAGCCTTAGAAAGGCCTTCCTGGCTTGCATCTTTCATCCCACATTGCTTCCTTTACTGCTCATGCATCCTTTGGTAGTTCTTTGTTGTTTTTTCTTTTTGTACCTAACTTACTGTTTCAATAGGCAGAAACATACCTTGTGCATAAATTCCCTGAAATACAGTCCATACTAAATGGTATCTTCTTTTTGGTTTCCTGCAATTTCATTATGTGTAGTTAGGAAGTAATGAGCTAACTGCTGATGGTAATAATTATGAAATTTAAGTTCAAGTTAATTATTGCATTGTCATGAAAGCTGATGCAAAATGCATATACTAGTATTACTTTAGTTAAAACTGTTATGCTGAAATTTAAACATCTTCTCTCAAATTTTTTTTTGCACCTATGTATTGGTACACTGTGAAATCAAGCAATACTTTCTCCTCTGAATTTGACCTTGAATGAAATTTATGAATAGTGTTGGTGTCTAAATTGTAAGTTCTTTCTGTCAAGCTGAGTTTTGTAATTTTTTAATGATTTGTATTTCAATGTTCATTCATGTGAAATTTTTATATTAAAATGGTTTTAATTTAGGTTTGTCTTTTAAATAACGATTTGGATATTTTCACTCAAATCATGTAAATTATGGAATTCGAATTTTATTTGCTGATATTTTAAAACCTTGAAAAAATCATGTAATACCTGTGAAGCTGACTATTTGTTAAGGTCTTGTATACACTGTAGACAATGCAATGTAGATTCCATTATTTTTCAGTATTTTTATTATATCTACAAAATTGCACCATTAATTTTTCAAGATGTGCATTATGCCACCAACGAGGTAAATATTGCTTATAAGAATTTTTGAGTTGAAAGCCATTTACCAATTCTGCTGCTTTTCCCCTCTAGTATTTTACTTTGAAAAAATTAAGTTTCTTGTTCAATGAGAACTCCTTGGCATCTTTTGGCATTTAGTAATTGACCTTTCATTTTTCAGTTCAGTTGGTGTATTAAAAATGAAGTCTCTTCGTGAGTCCTTCTCTATGTGGTCTAACAAAGGCCCTAGTTCAGTGTTAGGGCCCCTGCCAAAATCTGCTGTTGGCTTTGCTCCTCACAAGGAAGAGCAGCAGCTCACCCAACTCTGGAGTGATATGCTCAAGTAAGTTATTCCTTTTTTCTGTCTTATGTCTCGGAGAGCATTTGAAAGTTAAGTTGTTTCTATTGCTTTCATGTAGTTTCTATTGCCTTCATGCAGTTTCTATTGCCTTCATGCAGTTTCTATTGCCATCATGCAGTTTCTATTGCCTTCATGCAGTTTC